>OZ010599.1:5801455-6001455 GCA_963932145.1 Acanthosepion lycidas | reverse complement strand
CTATAGCAGCTGAACAGGCCGGTGTGAATCACGCAAAAAAATTTGATTTCACCTGGTACTTCCGAGAGGGTAAAAACATCGATGCCGGGTTTGACACAAGAAACCTCACTAGCACAAGTCTCGATAGGAAGGTTAAGAATATCAATCCAAGGACGTCTCGAAGAAAGTCACAAAGTGAATCCCAATCAGTAAGCTGGTATCAGAAGGAGGTCTTGGAAATTGGAGCTTGCTGTCTAATAGATAACTGAAACTAATCAACAGATACAGCGTGATCTGGATTACCAAGAGAACAGAGAAGCTTGAAAGAAGAAGAGGAGGAGGTAAGAAAAAATTCAACTAGGGAAGCAGATTTATTAGGGAAACGGGTCGCGAAATCCACGAACTGCGTAAGAGGTTATCTAACGGGAAAATTGAAAGTCTGAATACATTTAATGTCAGTAACATTGGAATGCTTAAGCCACGTGTAATGATGAGCATGAAAGTCACTAAACACAAAATTGTTCGCATATCATGTCAGAAAGAAAGAGAGAGAGAGAGAGAGAGAGAGAGACCATTTCTATACTGAGTTTAGCATTTACTAATTTCACATCCCGAATTTTTATGATGGATTTAGTGTAGGTGTCATCGTTGCTTTCATTCCAATTCCAGATCATAGTTCCTTTTTTGGAATGGTTTATCTTGAGTTCTGTTTCTTAGAAAACTTGGTAGAGGATGTTGATTTTTCTTCAACATCCAACTATGAATACCTATATCATCCGGGTATTGTCCGGCTCATTCTCTGTACATCAGTTTCGGGAGGGGAAGCAAGAACTCTGTCAGTAGATTAGTAGATTCAGTTGGTATATAGTATAAAATGCTTAAATTATTAGTGCCCATTTCTTCACATCTGTGCACAAAAGCTCGTCTAGAATAGAGATTAAATAAATTGGGAATCTCATTTCCTCCTTGTTGTACTCCTGATGAACTTTGGAATGCTTCAATATTGGGATTCTCTCTCGACATGTACGAATTTGTGAACCGATATAGTTCTTCTATCAGATCTAGACATTCAGTCGATTCGAAGCGTGGAGGGCGGCTTCTAGTGTACAGACACACAAATCCAGCCAATCAATCCAACATCGAAGAAAAATGAAGACAAAATATGGTTATCCTTAATAGAATGTCATCCAAAGATAACTAGCCTCTATGTCTTACCAAAAACACGCAAACTCATCATTCCAGTGCGACCGATTATCTCTGGTATAGGCACCCCCACCCTTCACAAATTAGCAAAAGCCATAGAAAACAAATTTAATGACTATTTTAAAAACAATCAGCTCTTCATACCTTAGATATTCTGACAATCTATTTTTAAAAAATGTAAAAAAAATATAAATATAGTCACAGGTTGTTTAGGTATTAAATCCTTTCATATATAGCGGTTGACAAATGCTTACATTTTCTAAAGAACAACCTCACAAAATCAAAAGAAAACCTCACCTTAACAATAAAAGAGTCATAATAAATCTATTTGACTTTGTACAAACCAATCCCCATCCCATTCAATAATCATTTTATTACAAACGAAAAGTTGTCCTACCCATGTGTTTTCCTATGAGTTATCTTTTAGTCTGCTTTATTTTAGAATTCTTAGAATTCGGGCCATTTTATATCTTACCCAAAATGGCTAAATACTTTCGCTATATAAATAATGTCTTACTAATGTATCCACGCAAAGATCCCACAAATAAAATAAACAAAACTGAACCGACAATTGAATCCGCATATGGACGAAAGAAACAAATAACACCCTACATTTTCTTGATATTTTACATCTATTGCGAGTTAAGGAAATATACAACAGTGGTGATATACTGGAAGAATGTCTAAGTAGATCCTTTTTCATAGGGCCGCCTAAGAAACAAGGTGCAAATGAATATGAACTCAATCGGACAATCAGACCAGTGAGCCACATAACAAAACTTATCATCCAAAGTCGACACTTGAGTTTGAACACGGATCACCAGTGAGCAAACACAGGTGATCCCATTCCTAATAAGTTTACCACGTGATCGAAAAGGAAATTTATATATGGGAATTAGCGTGGCGTCTAATTGATCACCATTTCTAGTCTATCCTCTATTACTCTACAGATCACTATTCTCTATACTATTCACTATACTATTTCTCTATACTGATCACTATTCGGTGGTCACTATTCGAGCGAGTATTATCAACCAAGTACTATTAGTGCGAGTGTTATTCGAAGGCGTCTGAAACCAGTATTGTTCAACGGCGTTACCGTTACTATAGTTTTAGCTGCGATTGCAAAGTCTCTACTACAACAAGAATCAAGAAAGTGACAACGAGTAATCGTTGACATTACAAAAGTGGTAACGTGTGTTCGTTGACATCACAAAACGAATTCTTTAAAATTATACCGGGAATAGAACAAGAACAGCGCGGGTTCATTAAAGACACTAAAACAAGAAATGCGATATTTATGCTGAGAATGATATCAGAACGACCAATACAAATGCAGATGGATATATACCTATGTTTTATAGATTATGCAAAAGCCTTTGATAAAGTATATCACAAAGAACTAATAGAACTGTTAGGTAAGCTTTATATATTTGGGAAGGAGATTAGAATAATCCATAATCTATTCTGGCAGTGAACCACCTGCATACGGATAGAAAATGAATTCAGTAAATATATGATAATAGAAAGAGGGTGTAAGACAAGGATGTGTTTTCTCACCGGACTTATTCAACCTATACAGTGAGGTGATTCTGAGAGAATTAGAATTCATAGCAGGATTCATTTTTGGTAGCCACAATCTTAACAATATAAGATAAGCAGATGACACAGTGTTGATAGTAGACATGGAAAGTAAACTACAGGTACTCTTACAGAAGGTAGTAAAGGAAAGCAAGAAGAAAGGACTAACCATCAATTGTAAGAAGACAGAATGTATGGTTGTCAGAAAAAAGAATAGCCCAACATGCGAATTACAAATTGGATATGTCAAATTCAAACAAGTACAAAAATTTAGATATTTGGGAAGTGTTTTAACGGAGGACGGAAAGTGCGACGCCGAAATTCGAAGGCACATTGGGATAGCGGAAATTGCCTTCTAAAAGCTGAGTAAAGTATTAAGAAACGGGAAAATCTTGTTAGAAACAAAAAAAATGAGTACTGAACTGTTCTGTAATACCGTTCCTTCTATATGACAGTGAATACTGGAAAATCTCATTACAGATGAAAAAGTGTCTTGAAACAACAGAAATGTGGTTCTACAGAAGGATGCTGAGAATATCATGAACTGAACATATGAGCAATAACGAAATTTTAGAGAAAATCGAAACAAAATGAAACCTACTTAACATCAGAAGGAGATATTTTGAAATTTGTAATGCACATAAAGAGAAACAATGGCTTAGTAAATTTGACACTCACAGGGACATATTGAAGGCAAGAGAAACAGATCGAAATAGTGGATAACTTACATAACGAGCTTGTGTAAAGGGATGGCAGAACAGGGATTACGAGAGATAGTGAAAAATCAACATTTATTAAGAGCTACAAAGGACAGGAAGTTGTGGAGAGTCATGATCTTTTATGTCCTAAAAGAACACGGTATATATAATAACAAGGCTGTGAATTAACTAATAAAACGACCACATAAATTTAATAATAATAATAAGATAAAATCTGGAATAATTACAGTTCTTTTCTTTAGGAGCCGTTAAAGTTGACGGCCCTGAATACTTACCAGTTGAAGAGAATTACATTGAAAATATTTTTTAAAACCTGTGCTATCTGAGTTATTTAAGCTTATGGCTATATCACGTTGAAACACAGGTTCTCGTATGATCACTGAAGTTAAGCAACGTTAATAACTACATGGGTGACCGCTTGGAAATATCAGGTGCTGTAAGCTTGGATGTGCGGTGGAGTAATGGGTAACTGCTCAGAATTGTAAATCGGAGAGCCGAGTTCCAATTCCAGTCTGGTTCTTTATATTCACTTACACGCAAATAACCTTTGAAAAGTTATGAATTCACCTTTTTCCCCAGTTATGGGTTAATTAGTATGACTTATATCAGTAATCCATTATTATCTAAAAAAAAAAAAAGCACTTACAATCTAAAACTATTTTCTGATTTTAAATAACCTGCAAATGTTGATAAGCCGTAAAAAAATCAGTCAATCAAAACTAGAATTCTAAACGAAAAGTTTAAAATATCAGAAAAGAATACATAAAGTCTAACACAAAAACTCGGCCTGTCATATTGACTACAAGCACCATAACCGATGAAAAAATTAGCTAATTTAAAAAATTATCGCAAAATTTACATTGATCATAAAATAGGATCAATTTAAAACAGAGCTAACGTTTATCAAATCGAATGTAAACAATACTCCCCAATTACATCTGTGAAACATTCTGAGATAAGAAAAGAATATACAAATCAATAAAGGGACTTAAATTTGAACAACATACTCAATGCATTTGTGTGCCATCAAATCCTTCCTAGTCACAATATTGACGTAGAAAATGCAGTTTTATTAGAAAATGAATATAATTTAATTAGACGATTTGAAAGTGTCATGAAATAACAATTCCTTAACATTAATATACGACCGGGCTTTTTCAGTTCATCGCTTGTTCCTACTAAATTAGTGCTGAAATAATGAAAGAGATTTAATATAGTGATTTTACAAGCTTAGCTTAGAGGTGGCACAAGGCCGAAAGTAGGGGGCAACCAGAGAGGATCAAACTTACTAGTAATTGTTCTAGCGAGACAAGCTTGCTAACCATTACACCGCCTCGAGGTGCCTCGAAAGATAATTAATATAAGATAATAAATAAATACGGTGGAGTAATGGATAGCGGCTCGGATTGAGGAATCGGAGAGCCGAGTTCGAATTCCAGTCGAATCCATTACAGTCACTTACGTGCTAATAAATACCCTTGGGAAAGGTATGAAACCTCTTCTACTCCCCCAAGCTATGGGTAAATGGCAGGAGAGACCGGGTTCTATAGCCTTGGATAGAAACAGGTCTACCACAGAAAGAAATGGCAACCTACTGCGGGAAAAAATCTGCCTCGTCAGTCATGTATCGAAAGATACATGATCGCCTAAGCGTGTATCACGCATGGCACATAACTGACTGAAAGATAAATCCTAGGGCATCCGAAAGTACACCTGATCCAAATCCAGAGCCTTCTCACTCCTGTTGGAGGAACTCCTCCCTGATTGACCATGTCTTCAGGGGTGTATCCGTACACACCGCGTATGGCCAATTGAGGGTTGGTGAGTCTATTGAACCCATAGTTAGAGGTTTTGACTTCAGAGTTGCCCTTCTCCGACACCAGTTGCCATCCAAGCCTATATGATCTAAACCCGCAACGAACGCGGAGAAAATTGGGGTCAATGATACACATCAAATGATCAGGTAATAGCCAACACATGGTTCCAAGAACCCCCAAGACGATTATGGACATACAGGAGCCCAGGAGAAGAAACAAAAAATCAAATCGACTACATAAGCATCAACAAGAGATTCAGTTGTACACTGCAAAATCTACTCAAGTGCCGACTGCGGAAGCAATCACCTCCTTGTTATATGTAAACTAAGAATGAAACTATGGAAACTGAAGAAGCCTAACACAGTACCCAAATTGCAATACAAAAGACTCCTGATCGACTCGAATCTGAAGGAAAATATTTATGGACAGTGTGAAAAGATATGAGAGACAATATGGATACTCGAAACACTACAAGAAGCTTTAGTGATATCAGCAAACGAGATTATCCTAAAGGAAAAGGAACAAAGACGAAAAAACGAATGAATGACAAATGTGATTCTCGACATGATGCAAAGCAGACAGAAAACAATGCCGAGAAACGGAACGGAACACAGAAAACTAGACAAAGAAGAACAAATGCAGACAAGCTAAAGAAGAATGGCTCGACGAAAAATGTGCAAAAATAGAAAGAATGAGTATCACAGATAAAAGAGATATGCATAAAAGATAAGAGAACTAGCAGGATAAAATACATGTTCATCAACAGGCAGCATAAAATCCAAGGACAGAACACTGATATTAGAGAAAGAAAAAAATACTTCAGCTATAGAACGAATATATCGAGGAACTCTTCCTGGACGAAAGAGAACAACCAGCAATGCCCAGAAATATCGACGAACTGGAAATATTAAAAACCGAAGTGGAAGCTGCAATGGCCAAATTGAACAGAAACAAAGCAGCTGGGCCAGACAGAATTGTAATAGAGATGCTGTCAGCCTTAGATGGTTTCGGCATAGACAAGATTACAGAAATAATAAATGAAACCTAGAACAGTGATGGCATACCGGTAGACCTAAGCAGCTCTATTTTCATAGCACTGCCTAAAAAAATAGGCGCAAACGAATGCCAACTCCACCGGACAATCAGCCTAATGAGCCATATAACAAAACTCATCATCCGAATTAAGATGAATAGAGCGCGCAGCAGAATCAGGCCAGAGATAGGACAAGAACAGTGCGGGTTCGTCAAAGACACCGGAAAAAGGAACGCGATATTCATGCTCAGAATGTTATCAGAAAGAACATTACAAATGCAGAATAACCTGTGTTTTATAGATTAAGCAAAGATGTTCGACAAAGATAAGTTAGAGTTGCTCAGTAACATTGAGATATTCGGGAGAGACATTAGAATAATCAAGAATCTCTTCTGGCAGCAAACCGTCAGCATACAGACAGAAAATGAATTCCGCAGATATACAAAAATAGAAAAGGGTGTAAGACACATGATGTGTCTTCTCACTGGACTTATTCAACCTACACAGCGAGGCAATTCTGAGAGAATTAGAAGTCCTGCCAGGATTCATTTTTGGCAGCCACAATCTTAACAATATAAGATATGAAGATGAGATAGTGTTGATAGGAGACACAGAAAAGAAACTACAAGAACTCCTACAGAAGGGTGGGAGGGAAAGCAAGAAGAAAGGACTAAGCATATGCTATAAAAAGTCAGAATGTATGGTTATCAGCCAAATGATGAACCTAAAATACAAATTACAGGCCGGGAATATTAAAATGGAGCAGGTACAGAGATTTAAGTATCTGGGAAGTGTTCTAACAGAGAACGGAAAATGCGACACTGATATCCGAAGAAGTATTGAGATGGCCAAAGATACATCCCAAAAGCTAAGCAGAGTATTAAGAGACAGAAAAATTTCGTTAGAAACAAAGAAAAGAGTATTGAAATGTTACGTGATATCTGTCCTCTTGCATGGCAGTGAATGCTGGACAATCTCCTCAAAGATGAAGAATAGACTTTAAGCAACAGAAATGTGGTGCGACAGAAAGATGCTGAGGATACCATGGGATGACCATGTTAGCAACAAAAAGGTTTTAGAGAAAATGGAAACAAAAAGGAAACTTAGACTTAATATCAAGAAGATGTAAGTTGAAATTTCTGGGGCACGTAATGAGGAAGGAGGGTTTGGAAAATCTGATACTCACAGGGCAAATTGAAGGAATGAGGGACAGAGGAAAGCAGCGCGTAACATACTTGATGGGCTTGACCAAATGGATGTCAGAAGAGGGCTTAGAAAAATTAACAAAATGACAAAACATTAAAAACTACAAGGGACAGGAAGAAGTGGAGGGCCATGATCGCCTACGTCTTGAAGGAACACGGTATATAAAAGGAGGATTCATACCGATGGATAATTACACATAAGTGAATGTAACGAACTCGACTGGAATTTGAACACGGCTCTCTGATTTCTCAATCCGTGCCGCTATCAAATTACTCTATTATATAAAGACACAGTTAAAAATTTTTTAAAAATAATAAAAAAAGCAAGCATTCAGTCATTTAACGGGAATCTCAGATTCTGTCTTTTATATAGATTTTGTTCTTGGGAAAAAAAAATTTTTGGTGACATCGAGTCATCGTCGAAACATGTGCAACTTAAATTTTTCCAAATTATCTTATGTATTTACCATATATCTATATATAGCAAAGATAGTTGCGAAAAAAGATTAGTCCATACTGAAAATGTATCATATAATTCTGGCTCAACCTATCTTTGATATACCTGCTTTTGTTGTCATTACACTAATCCCTCCCCAATTTTAAGCCCTTCCATTTTAACCTTTAGTTATCTTCCAGTCATTGAAGTTAACCGTGGTGAGAGCAGTTGGCGGCCTTCAATATTCCATAAACACGAATAAAAACAGAAATACTAATAATATCATTGACATATTCAATGTTAAAAGTGCATTGTGCATGATTTAATCAAGATATGTGAAGCTATCTCCTTCCGCTTTCTATTTACTGCCTTCAGACTCTCCAGTGAAGTATACGGCCATAGCATCACTACGCTAGATGTCACGACTGTAGTTTCTATAGCAAGTCATATTCTTAAGGGGTGAACTTGCCATCCGCTCACCTAACCGATTTTGAATTCAGACTTGTCCATTCTCCTGGACTGTTTGCGAACTGAAGCTAAAGAGCCTAGTCTGCTCTGTTATTTTACCCATAGCAGGGGGCGGAAAAAGAGATGGCTTAATGCATTTCCCAAGGATATCCGTGCAAAAGTAAACGCAACTAACTCAGTTGGAATTTGAACGCGGTTCGCTAATTTCACTTCCCGTGCCGATAACCGCTACACTACGCGCATATTTTAAAAGACTTTCATTTTGTAATCATTTATACATCTGAAATTTTTAGCGTGCATTCTTGTGTTCCATTTTTACTTACCCATTTGTTTGCCGAACCTCATATTCCATTGTAATGAGAGGTCACAGTCTGAAAATATGAGCCAAATGAATTGAGCTGCGTAGAAAATGCAAATGAAAGTTACAATCAACGCGAGCAGTACCATGGTTCTGAAAAAGAAAAAAAAATAAAGCGTGATTCAAAGTTTAACTTTGTGAATAATCAATATATATTCAATGAAAGATTCATGAGAAACCATTGACGTTTATCTCCTATCACCTTCTACTCTGGATGCCTCACTTTGTGGAATTTAAATTGGGATTAGCTTGCCTGAACATTAAACGTTTTTAAAATATCGACTTTAAATAAGCCAATAAAGGTTGACAGGTCGTAAAATCAACTAAACAACGTTCTTCGCCTCGCAATCTGTTGAAAACCAGCTACAGATATTGAAAAATTTATCGGAAAATTAATCGAAATAAAAGCTGAATTATCCTTTTATGATAGAATAAATAATTTTCAGTCACCGCTATTTATGAAGAGTTTAGCGAGGAAATTGTCAATCCCAACTGCCTTTTCTTTCCTCAACGATTTTACTGCTGCTTCCCCTTTTTCTCTAAATATGAGCAAGTCATCATCATTTAAAGATTCTGGGACTGCTAGGACGTCAGAGTTTTCACAAAGTCAGTGTTCAACTTGTGACAATACTCTGTCCATCTCTCAATGATTGCGTTGGATTTTGGAAGGCACTTTCCTATTTTTGTATTGGAAGGTATTAAATCTAAATTGATCTACTTTCTGAGATCTTCCCCAATCTCAAATGTTGTTGTAATGGAATGTCCCACACTCCCTATCGCCTATGTGGATATATATAGTAAGCACAGGATATATCTGGCACATTTGATTCGAGAATTAGTCTAGATCTGGAGATTCGTCTCCAGCTGTGCTGATCAAACTCTGCCTCCGGAAAGAGAGGATCTCCAAACGAGGCTATGTCGAAGGGCAGAGTCTCGTCTCGGGAAACATCTACTCGAGCCCGTTTTATACGGGGAATTTGTTGGCGGAGACTACGTGCTCGGATACCCCACATTAAAATCGACCTTGTGCCATATCTGACCGCGTGAGGCAGTTGGTAGATATCCTTGCTTCAGGAATTACTAGCCTGCTAACCGATTTCCTGTCTTTCAGTAGTGTATTCTCTTTTAAAATAAACTTCTCTGTCTCTCATCTACGCCCGTGTTGGTATAGATTTCACTCGAGTACCACCTTCGTCTGATTGTAACCTTCATATATTTTCTTCAATCTCTGATCATTGATGCTTGATCCATTCTTCTTTAACCTTCTTCATTCTTATCCTTATTTTCTTGTTGACTCCGTACTCCCTTGCTCTTGCGGTATGGCTAATGGCTGAAATGTCATAGAGTTCGAGGAAAATACTTTTACTACGAAATAGAGGATTTGGTCAACAATATCCAGGAAACTTTCAATCTAATATCTTAACATTTCCGAAGAAGTAGAGAAATTATAAAAGTGAGAGTCGTGCCTATAATCACTGGAGAACTGGAATTGTCCCAATACTTTTGCAAGATAATTTACGAAATTAAATTCATCCACAGATCCCTAAACTTTTCAGATTACAGTACTGATAAATACGGCTAGAATACTAAGGATAGTGTAGGAGATTTAAAGAGACTAGCTGTCACTTGACCCCCAGCGATATCCAGAATCTGTTAAAAAAACACTAATAATTGTCTCCTATTTTCCAGACAGACGCAAGTGTATTCGTTCCAATCCAGAAAAGTCGTCTCGATTATTATTTGACAACAATAATCGAGACAACTTTTAAAATATATTCCAGATGGAAGATAGCAGCAAAGCAGAAAATGAACTTGGAAAAGAGATTTAAAAAAAAAACGTATGAAGTACATGCTTGAGAATTAAAAAAGTGTTATAAATTGCGAGGTTAACCAAGATAACAAACGAAGCAAGAGAACCTGGTAAAAACAAAAATGATCCAAACAGCTGTCTTGTGAAATACGACAAAATAGTAAGTGTCATTTGATTTCCCCAAATATTTGCTCAAAAATCGGTAAAAGGAAGTGAATATAACGTATAATTATTTAGAAGTGTTTCTCACCCAAACCTTTTTTTTTTTTTGGTTCTTCAAGGCGCACTTGTAGAATAACTGTTTTAGTCATGAAATTTAAAAATAGGAAAATAAAGAAGTCTCCTGAAATAAGCATTTATTTTTAAAACTTTACATTTTATGCTTAAGTATACGTGTGTGAAACCTGTGCTTGATGTACTTTGGTAATCTTTTGAATAATAGGCCTTATGTGTTAGACATACTCCTATTAGCATTACAGCATTTGCGATAAAGTTTTCATTTAAAGGGATTTATGAAGAATCTGCCATGTTTTTAGAGAAACCGATAATAACTGATTTAAATCCCTTAAAGAAGGCAAAAGAGAAAGGATTATTCACTCCCTAATGATTTAGGAAATCAGCATCCAGTTTAAAATTTCAAATGACAAAAAGTTGACTTAGATATAGAAGCTATGTGCTTGGTGTCTATAGCTTTTTAAAAATAAAGATTTTTTTTTAAATATAAAAATAATTAATAAATTACTCTTCTGTTAACATATGACGCATCTGGCTACCTTTCAAAGCGTATTAGTGCGCTCAGACGCACCTATGAGAAACGCTGATTTAGAAGAAACTGAAAAGTTAAGGTAACTCCTTATTGAATTCCAAATCAAATAACAAAGATTGACAGATAAATGTATCGTGGAAAAGAGAATATCGAAGATCTGACGACGATTTTCAGTGTCTTGAAATATAAACGATAATACTACTACTAATAATAATTTCCCTAATAATACAACAATCATAACTCTCAAAGCTTTTTATCTCAACTGATTGGATAAGTTAACATATACATGTTTTGCCTTGGTAAATTAACATAGGCTACAGTAAATATCCCGTTTAGTACTAGAGATTAGCTTTTCAGTTTGTCTTCTCTTCTATGAGGTTGACGAACTGCGCATATTTATCTGTTCATGGGCAGGAATAGTGGAAGAGAATGGTGGCCGGTGTGACGAGGGATTGTTTTTTTTAAAGATTGAAGGATGAGGCAGCTATTTGGATTGACCACTTGTCTATATTTGGAGGCTGTCACTGACACCCTGTGAGGTGATATTCTGCACCCGGTAGCTATGAGGTCACCTTTAAGTTAAGCCGTCTGATATACCTGACTCTCCTCTGATGTGAGATTGTGTGCAAAGGTATCTCTAAAGATGAGTCCAGTACTTATTGAGGTCACCACAGAACAACTCTTAGAACAAATGTCCTTATTGACATTAAATTCGATGCAAACCTCTGGTGTTTACTGGCGTAAAACATATAATACAAAACCCTAACTTAAACCCTAACCCTGCAGGAAAAAAAATACATTGTGTTCATAGCGGAGGAGATAGTTTTTAAAATTGTCTTTCATCATTATTATTATTATTATTGTTGTTGTTGTTTTGCGTCAGTCACGTTGACTTCATTCAACGCTGAAAATGTTCCTGTCCTTCGCAGCTTAGAAAATGGCGAGCAGATTAACGAAAAGTTAATTACTTAATAAGAGAAAATGAACATAGTAATCTTTTAATCATTTCTGATATATATGTGTGTGTGTGTGTGCGTGTGTGTACGTGTGTGTACGTGTGTGTGCGTGTGTGTGCGTGTGTGTACGTGTGTGTACGTGTGTGTGCGTGTGTGTGCGTGTGTGTACGTGTGTGTACGTGTGTGTGCGTGTGTGTACGTGTGTGTACGTGTGTGTGCGTGTGTGTGCGTGTGTGTGCGTGTGTGTACGTGTGTGTACGTGTGTGTACGTGTGTGTACGTGTGTGTGCGTGTGTGTACGTGTGTGTACGTGTGTGTGCGTGTGTGTGCGTGTGTGTACGTGTGTGTACGTGTGTGTGCGTGTGTGTACGTGTGTGTGTAAAAATTCAAATATAAATATCTGTAATAAGACAATATGAATGAGAACAAAAGGTAATTTTTTTCCTTTTGTTTTTATTCATGCATATATATATATATATATATATATATATATATATATATATATATATATATATATATATATATATATATATATATAGTAATAATAATAATAATAATAATCTTGTGAATATAAGTAAGTATACTCGTCCGGAAAAACCTTAGGTGTATTGGCTTATAAATGAACAAACCAATACCCAAGGAAAAATAAGGAATAAAAAAAGAAAGAACTAAGAACATGTAATTCAGGCGAAAGCAATCGACCAGAATCCAAGATCAGATCCAAAGAAAAAAATCTCCGACACAAGTAAAGCAAAAATAACTAAGCAAAGTGCTCAATACACTAAGTAGAGCAAATCTAACTACGAACCTAAAGAGCAAGGCAAACCTACCTAGGTTTCATCTATGCGAATCGTCAGGGTACGCCGGCCAGAGAGGTAACATTAGAACAGAATATTAATAGCCAACAAAAACATGACCATGTGACCAAAAAAAAAAAAAAAAAAATGAACACATAGTCATGTTTTTATGTTGTAGGCTATTTATATTCTGCTCTAATATTACCTCTTTGTCTGGTGTACCTTGACGATCCGCGTGGGTGAAACCTAGGTAGGTTTGCCTGACTCTTTAGTTATATATATATATATATATATATATATATATATATATATATATATATATATAAGCATATCCATTATTGAAATTAAGATTACTTAATTGTTTAAAGAAAAGGGGCATAAGGGTTAATATATATATATATATATATATATATATATATATTAACCCTTATGCCCCTTTTCTTTAAACAATTGCTCTAGCCGTTACCATAGTAATCTTAATTTCAATAATGGATATGCTTATAAAACGCGTAAATTTCAGGAATAAGTTATTCCCAAAAAAATTTCGCTTGAAGATGGAAAAGAGCTTAGTACTTTAATTCAATTTAATTCAAATAATTATATTGAAGTTTTCGGCTCTTGTTTTGAAACATGAGAACTCTTATGTAGCGTTGGAATCATATTTTTAAATAAATAATTATATTTATGCTCTACTTTTGTATCGAGCACTATTTTTTAAAAATAATAACAAAAATACTAAAGAACTTTGGATTATTTGCCTAACGAGTTCTTTCCTATTTTCTATATATTTTTACACACACACACACACACACACACACACATGTATATATATATATATATATATATATATATATATATATATATATATATATATATAACAATATTCAGAAAGAAAGAGTAGATTTTTTTAATTTAATAAATAAAACAAATGCTAAGAGAAAAAATCATTCAACACATTACCAACATAAAGAAGCATTTAAACAAGATTGAAAAAAAACATTCATTTTAATAACTTGGAACCTTTTCCTATCCAGTAATTTGTTGAATGTGTCTCTTAGCATTTGTTTGTTGTTTTTTTTTTATTGAATTTTCGTTATTTGCTCTTTCTTTTGAATAACCCAGTATATAAAAGTGGACACTGAGGTCAAAAACGAGTGGTGACTCTATTTCATCCTTGAACTCAATCTTCAATATAATTAAATCTGAATGATTAAATCAAATGCATTCTAACTATAAACAAGATGAAAAAAAATCCTAATTAAAATCTTATAAGTACTAATATATTCCCCGCTGATCTCAGTAAAAAAGATAAAACTAATTATATATTATACTAAATTTAACACAATCAACTTAATCACATGTGATGACACTTTTCCATCAACTAGTGTTTTGGGAAAGACCCATATTGTATATCAGTTCAGATGTCCTTTGAGAGATTGTGTTGTAGAATAAATAGTACACCCCCGGTGACTATATGAACTAGTCCATAACTATAAAGAGTTCCAGGTCAGCGGTAAGAAAGAGGACCCGTTTGGAGTCGGGGAGTTCGCTGCTACGCTCACGGCTGACTTGTCGAATTCTCTGCCTTTGGGCAAAGGGGAATCCAGACGAGGCTATACTCACGGGCAGTCCCGACTAGGGAGGTAGACAAGCCCGATCCGTGTAGCGGAATTTAAGGGGAATTTCTGCCCGAGCCTACGGGCTCGGAATCGCCTCTCGTAAAACCCGGCCCTGTACCACATTCCGCCTTGCAGGGAGGTTTGGGTAAATACCAGAAGCCGTTTGAAGTCAGTCGACCCGGTGAATACGGGGTCTACGGGTAATTTTTGCCCGAGCTTACGGGCTCGGAATCGCCTCACATAAAAACCGGCCTTGTGCCGCATCCTGCCATGTGGGGAGTTTTGGTAAATATCAGAGACCATTTAGAGTCAGTCTTCAGACTAATACAGGCGTCACGGCAAGTAGCCAAAGCATTATTTCTATTATAAGCCCTAAGAAGCGCGTTATAACAGTGGCGACGAGAGATTCAAAACTCAGGCGATTTATAACCGTTGTGACAAGGATTTAGAACTTTTATGATTTATAACAGTAACGAGTATTCAGGAACTCATACGAGTTGTAACTAGAGTTACAAGGATTTTGGAAACTCATACTGAGTGAACAAATACTGGAATATATATATACTTGTTGCTTCAGGAACAAGGATACCGGTGACAACAAGAATATTAACGACGTTGGTTTCGAATTTTTTTCTTGTTGTGTAGAAGAAAAAACCTTGTCTTTTGGATGTAGTTGAAAAAACAAAACATATTCTTGTAATATAGAGCAAATTTTAGCTTCGATATTTGAAATTCAACAACAACAGAAACAACAACGAAATCAACAGTTGCTAGAAGTATAATAAATAATAACATGAGTTGTTAGATATAATTCTGGAGAAAACAAAAAATCCTTTAACGCCTCTTACGCCAGATGCTGTCCAAAATACCATATTAGAATTTGTATACAATCTTGATGAGGGAGTGACTTTTTCTGCGTATTTTCGTAGAATGCAGCGGCTGGGAAGATGAGAGAAAAAAATTGTTGTTGAGCAAAATAACTCCGATATAGTATGAAAACTACTGCAACAGCATATTACCGAGTAAAAAAAAAACAGGTTAAATCGGGTATGAAGACATGGTACATATTCTGGCGAAAGTCAAGTGACAAGAGCTCTCGTTGGCGGTTCATGAATCTAAGAAAAAAAGAGGACGAAGATTTTGTCATGTATGCTAGTTTCGTGAACAAAGAATGTGAAAAGTTTAGAATAAACTCCAGATATCTACAAAGGTTTAATTTTCGTTCAAGGTAAAACAGCTAAAAAAGATGCTGAAATACGAGCTAAAATTTAAACGAAAATTGTACAAAACAGTAATATTACACTCGATGGAATGGTGGACGATTGATAGACAATTCTAAGTCTGAAACACGATGCTGAAAAAATTCAGTAAAAAAAATGTGCATTGGTACAAGCAAAGGAATGATGTGCACAAAGAAGAATAAATCTTTGTTTTAGAAGTGGTTAAGTGCATCTTGGAAAAGACGGTCCATTTAAAAATGCAGAGTGTTACAAGTGTGGTAAAAATGGACATATAAATTCACACTGCAAAACCAAACCAAACCAGCTTTGTGACGGAAAAATGGTCATAGAAAACAAAAGGAAATTTGTGAATATGAAAATAATGTGGGTGTGGAAATACTACTGGACACTGGTAGTGATTTTTCAATAATCAGTGAAACCACATAGAAGGAAATTGGAAAGCCTTTTTTCAAAAGGTCTCCCAAAAGGCGATTTCAGTTTCTGGTGAGAATTTTCTTATTTTTTTTTTTTTTTTTGGAGAATTGATTTGAAATGCCTTATTCCGTAATAAGCATGTAAAAACTAAAGCTCATGTATTAAAAAAGCTACAAGTTTATTCGGTATTGACTGGATGGAACTATTTCAACTTTGAGATTTAGTGAAAAGTATTTATTGTAAAAACGCAAGTGGACAAGCGACCAATTTAAAAAGTCAGAGTGAAATTCTTAAGATGCAATAAAAAATGTTTTTCAGATGTTCTGTCAAATGAACTGGGTCGGTGTTCAAAATTTAAGGCGGATTTTCAAGTAAAAAAACTCGCGACCCCAGTATTTAAGCCAAAACGGAGCGTACCATTCACAGCATTGCAACAAATCAACGAAGTGTTGGACAGATTCGAAAGAATTGGTGTAACAGAAAATATTAACTATTCAAAATGGGCTGCACCAGTGGTATATGTAAAGAAAAAATAATAAAATTCGTGTTTGCGCGGATTTCTCGGCAGGATTAAATACTTGTTTAGAAACACATAACTACCCATTACCAAGTCCAGAGGAAATTTCTTTCGAAGTTAAACGGCGGAATGTTTTCAAAGCTGGGTCTCTCTGAAGCGTATTTATAAATTCAGATTGAAAATGAATGTTCAAAATTAATGACCATAAATATGCACAGAAGATTATATAAGTTTAACCGACTTCCTTTTGGTATAAAGGTGGCATCAGTTTTTTTTCAACAAGCTACTGATATCATGCTTGCGGATTGCAATTTCGTAGTGGCATATCTGGACGACATTTTAAACAAAAGTGTATCTAAAGAACCATGTTGGGTATGTGAAAACAATTTTGGAAAAACTAAGATTCAAGCTCAGTGAAGAAAAATGCGAATTGTTTTTGCCGAAAATCAAATACCTTGATCAAATTATTGTTAAAAATGGTCGTCAACCCGATCCGTCGAGGGCAAGCGTAATTAAAAATATTCCCCCATCATATGATTACGTTACAAGCTTTTCTAGGATTGGCTAATTACTATCAAATATATGTACATAATATTCATAATTTGAGAGCTCCACTGAACGATATACTTAAAAAGGAGTAAAATACAACTGGAATGATAACTGTCAAAAGGTGCTTGACGAAATAAAAAAAAAAGAGTTGTGTCAGATTTATCATTAGCACATTACGATCCAAAAGCAGAAATTGTAGTGGCGTCAGATGCTTCTGAGTACGATATTGGAGCGGTGATTTTACACAAATACGATGACGGCAAAATGAAAGCCTTCGCTCATGCTTCATGCTCGCTTCTACCAGCAGAGAAAAATTGAAGCTGGATAGAAAAAGAGGCTCTCGCAATTATATTTTCTGTGAAGAAATTTCATAAATTTAATCATGGAAGAAATTTTAGGTTGGAAACAGAAGCCAAACCTCTATTAATAATATATGGTCCAAAGAAAAAATACCTATGCATACTGCTAATAGACTACAACGCTGGGGTACCATCTTATTAAACTATGATTTTACAATGGAGTACCATCCGTCTAAAACATTAGGTCATGCGGATGGATTATTTATATACCTAAAAAAGCAGAACAATTTGAGGACACGGTCATTGCAGCGATAAAAAGCAAAAATAGAAATAAAAATCATTTTGTGTAAATTTGTAGTACGAGAGTTACCAGTTATCCTGGGAGAAATAAAAGAAAAAGCCTAAAATGATGTCTTTATTGCAAAAACAAAAAAAATAAAAAAAGCAATTGAAAGAAAGTAACAAAGAATGAAATCCATAATTAAACACTTAGTCGTTATGCAACGGTGTAATAATGTGCGGGAAAAGAATTGTAATACCTAGTGTATTACAGAAGTGAATATTGTAGGATTTTCATAGCGGATATCTTGGTGTTTCAAGAATGAAATCTCTGATGAGAAGTTTCGAATATTGGAGCAGAATAGACCAATTATTGAAAAATAGTGAAAGTTTGCAGAGGTTGCGCACAGGCATCAAAACAACATATCACAAAGATAGAACCTTGGCTAAAGATAGACACGCCGCGGAATATGAATATAATTTTTGCAGATCCTATGAATGGATCACATTATTTTGTGGTAGTTGATAGTTTGACTAAATGGCCGAAAATTTCTAAGCCCCAAAATCCAACATCTTCAGTGACAGTGAATTTATTGCATGAACTGTTTGCGAGATATACCAGATAACATCGTCTCTGATAACGCAACGCAATTCATGGGGTAAAGAATTCGAATATGCTAGACCACAAAAATCTCCTGAGCCGACCAAGCATAGAAATAAATACAATATGGGAACCAGTAATAAGGAGTGCCAGAGTAAAGCAATGATAACAACAAAGTTGCAGCATGAGCTCTGGTAAAAACATGGAATGATAACAGAAAAATTGCAATATGAGCACTGGTAAAAATGGTTGCTGAAGACATTATGTTTATAATACCCAGAAATTCAACCCAGATGTCCTCAAGGACACATGGCACAGTGGATAAAGGCAGTGACAGTGACCCAAAGTGATCCAGTGACAGGACCCAAAGAGTGTGAGTTCAATACCCGGTTAAGGCAGTGGAGAACTTTCAGGTGAGGGAAATTAGCAGGAGATAACTGATAACTGACATCCATCAAAACATGGCATGTGGAACTAGAACTGTCTACCCCAGTGATCGAAATAAAGGGTTCAGTTCGAAATTCCAACCACCTGAAGAAGGCCGAAACGTTGTGATAAATATGGCGAATAATGTAAATAATGTACATAATACCTCAGAAATATAGACAGACTCTGAAGAAAGCAAGTTTTAAATAGTAAATGATGAAGAACTTCAAAACTTTTTGAGAGTTTACCGTGTAACACCTAACCCCAATACACCATCGGGCTTGAGTGTGATTCATTACCCTATCCCGGGTTAATTTTTTACACAGACATGAAGTGAAACAATTATATTGAATCAATTGTTAGGTTTGCTTCTTAAAAAGTTAGTTCACTGTGTCGTTCCAAACAAGTCTCCTCGCCAGAATTTAAGTTTTCACACTAATGTGTCTAACATTCATCCTTGCATTGAATATCACTGCCACTTCTGGTCTAGTGTTTCGACTATTTGTTTAGAGATTAATTATAAAATCCAAAGAAGAATCTGTGATGTTATCGTTGCTGACCTGGCATCTCGGCTTCAGTCACTTTCCACCGCTGTAAGGTAGCATCTTTGCCTTTTCTATAAATATTTTCATCGGAATTGTTCTGGTGGGCTTGCCTTTTTGGCACGTGGACTTTATGAATTTAAATGAAGTAATAGATTGATAGCTATAAAAATGCTATATGTAACCGTAAGTTCTATGCTAACAGTTTCTTCTCTCGCGCTTTCCGCTTCTGAAACTCTCTTTCGAATCTTGTTTCCCAGTCAACTTTGATCATCAAAAATTTAAATGCAATATCATTCGTTATAATCTGCTTTCTTGAATTCTTGTCTTTATTATCCTCTTTCCTTAATATTTTTTCAATTTTTCAATCCCTTGCGTCTTAGTGGCTTTATCACCTTTTCTTGGAGTGAAATTACTAAAGAAAAAGAAGACAGAAGAGTATATTGTGTATATTGTCCTGAAACGTTGTGACAATAACAACCAAGATAAGATCAGTCTGGGTTTTTCATTCATTTATTTACTTATTCATTTATTTGTTCACTCATTTATTTATTAATTAATTATTCATTGATTCGTTCATTTTCTCATTCATTTATTAATTAATTATTCATTGATTCTTTCATTTACTCATTCATTTATTAATTAATTATTCATTGATTCGTTCATTTACACATTCATTCATTAATTAATTATTCATTGATTCGTTCATTTACTCATTCATTCATTAATTAATTATTCATTGATTCGTTCATTTACTCATTCATTCATTAATTCATTATTCATTGATTCGTTCATTTACTCATTCATTCATTAATTAATTATTCATTGATTCGTTCATTTACTCATTCATTTATTAATTCATTATTCATTGATTCGTTCATTTACTCATTCATTTATTAATTAATTATTCATTGATTCGTTTATTTACTCATTTATTCATTAATTAATTATTCATTGATTCGTTCATTTACTCATTCATTTATAAATCTATTATTGATTCGTTCATTTACTCGTTCATTCATTAATTCATTTTTCATTGATTCGTTCATTTACTCGTTCATTCATTAATTAATTATTCCTTGATTCGTTCATTTACACATTCATTTATTAATTAATTATTCTTTGATTCGTTCATTTACTCATTCATTTAATAATTCCTTATTCATTGATTCGTTCATTTACTCATTCATTTATTAATTAATTATTCATTGATTCGTTCATTTACTCATTCATTTATTAATTAATTATTCATTGATTCGTTCATTTACACATTCATTCATTAATTAATTATTCATTGATTCGTTCATTTACTCATTCATTCATTAATTAATTATTCATTGATTCGTTCATTTACTCATTCATTCATTAATTAATTATTCATTGATTCGTTCATTTACTCATTCATTTATTAATTCATTATTCATTGATTCGTTCATTTACTCATTCATTTATTAATTAATTATTCATTGATTCGTTCATTTACTCATTCATTCATTAATTAATTATTCATTGATTCGTTCATTTACTCATTCATTTATAAATCTATTATTGATTCGTTCATTTACTCGTTCATTCATTAATTCATTTTTCATTGATTCGTTCATTTACTCGTTCATTCATTAATTAATTATTCCTTGATTCGTTCATTTACACATTCATTTATTAATTAATTATTCTTTGATTCGTTCATTTATTCATTCATTTAATAATTCCTTATTCATTGATTCGTTCATTTACTCATTCATTTATTAATTAATTATTCATTGATTCGTTCATTTACACATTCATTCATTAATTAATTATTCATTGATTCGTTCATTTACTCATTCATTCATTAATTAATTATTCATTTATTCGTTCATTTACTCATTCATTCATTAATTAATTATTCATTGATTCGTTCATTTACTCATTCATTCATTAATTAATTATTCATTGATTCGTTCATTTACACATTCATTCATTAATTAATTATTCATTGATTCGTTCATTTACTCATTCATTCATTAATTAATTATTCATTGATTCGTTTATTTACTCATTCATTTATTAATTAATTATTCATTGATTCGTTTATTTACTCATTTATTCATTAATTAATTATTCATTGATTCGTTCATTTACTCATTCATTTATAAATCTATTATTGATTCGTTCATTTACTCGTTCATTCATTAATTCATTTTTCATTGATTCGTTCATTTACTCGTTCATTCATTAATTAATTATTCCTTGATTCGTTCATTTACTCGTTCATTTATTAATTCATTATTCATTGATTCGTTCATTTACTCATTCATTCATTAATTCATTGATTCGTTTATTTACTCATTCATTTATTAATTAATTATTCTTTGATTCGTTCATTTACTCATTCATTTATTAATTCATTATTCATTGATTCGTTCATTTACTCATTCATTCATTAATTCATTGATTCGTTTATTTACTCATTCATTTATTAATTAATTATTCTTTGATTCGTTCATTTACTCATTCATTTATTAATTAATTATTCTTTGATTCGTTCATTTACTCATTCATTCATTAATTCATTATTCATTGATTCGTTCATTTACTCATACATTCATTAATCCATTATTCATTGGTTGGTACAATTTTTTTATTAATTAATTCATTTATTGATTGCTTCATTATTTTATTGATTGATTGATTGATTTATTTGCTTATTTATTGATTGATTCATTCATTCATTCCTTGATTGAGTTATTTAATTTATTTCAGGTGCCATTTGCCATTTACCTGAATTTGAACTTTGACCTATAGTGACTCAGTCAAATAATGGTCCCTGATGACATTCTGTGTGTAATTCAATAATTGCTTCGGTTTGAGTTCTAGCCGTTAATAACATTTTAGTTTTTAATCCAATCTTATGTAATAAAGTTAAGGAAATCAATCTTGTGGGGATTACTGCCGCTTGGTCCGTAAAGACGTCAGTTAGGTGGCACTGTTTAAGGACTATAAAAGAAGTGTTATAACATTTCTTTTTCTTTCTTTTTCTCCAAAACGTAGCAGAGTCGATACGTTCCTTGATTCCGCTGGGGAAAATATCTTTTCCCCGGGCGATCTTCTGAATTTTTGTACACACACGTGCGTTTCACAAACACACGCATTTTCTAATAGCTAAGTTTTAATGTTTTTCAGCTGTGTACGTATTAATATATTTTCTCTTTTGTTAATCATTTATTAGTTATATAAGAATACATGATAATATCATCCTTTCGAAATATACTCCTTTTCCCATTTTACCCCTACAATCTTATTATTAAGTCAGTAATCATCACAAGAATTTAAACAATGTATGCAAAATGGATTTATTGGAAGGACACGAAATGACGTCTTAGTTATAAAACACTGAAAACTGTTTTGTAAGCACAGTTTAAAGTATCTACCACATGTTTAACAATTGGGCGGTGTTGCTCATTCCGAGAGATTCTATAAATCAACCGAGATTTACCTGGATTGAAGGAATGAGCGAAGAAAGAAAGAAGGAAGGCAAAATGGACAGAAACTTTTTTTATTGAATCAACAAGACATTAGTACCATATTGACCTTTAAATGTAGATGTACGCCCAAAGTCAATTTAGAGACATCGGGGTCGTCATCATTATCATCATAAGAAGAAGAGAAAGAAAGAAAGAAAGAAAGAACTTGTCCAAGATCAAATACGAAGGTCGACCTCCCTCTTTCAGTAAACAGAACTTAGTGACTCACAACCGGCAATTGTTGCTCACTGGGTGAGGATCCAAATCACAACACGATCGAATGGGAATTTGAGAGGTGATGTCACAGCATTTCGCCGTATGAGGGCAACTCTTCGATATTTCCTCAGCTTGGTTAAGTTTGACATCAAGACAACAGGCGAAGAACACGCAGCGAGGATCGAATTCAAAGAAGTAATAAACTCCGAAATGTACTAGGAAAGTATCACCCTATCTCACTCACCCCCATATATATATATATATATATATATATATATATATATATATATATATATATAATAAAGATAAAAAGAAAACTTACCTTAGCCCCCGCATTTCATCCTCTCATGGACTTTATCAAGGCAAATGTAAGAATTTTTATTTTGCAACATTTATTTATAAAGGTTTGATAAACGTTTCCTATTTGTACTTTAAAGTAATATATATATATATATATATATATATATATATATATATATATATATATAAAAGGCCGGATGTGTGTGTGTGTGTGTGTGTGTGTGTGTAACGAATGCACGGCCGCAATTTTCGACGGATTTGCACCAAAATTTACATGCACATTCTCCAAGTTAGCAGGAAGATTCTACTGGCCAGTGTGAGAGCCAACAGCTGACTGACACGAATGTTAACTACCATGCTAGCATGCAAAAAAATCGATAGATGCATTCGTCACAAGTGGGAAAAATTTAAATCTGCATGGCACTTTACTCCAATTGACTCATTCGCTTGCTTAAACTCAACGTTGATTCTGATTCCACAGAACTGGGTTGGGTGTGAAAAAGTATTTGTTGTTAACATTCTTTTTTCATTCGGTTTTTCCAGTTACAAGTCCTTTTTTAAAGCTGATTGTTTTGTGTTCATTTTGTTGAGTTCTTTTTTCGTAACAGATTTAATGTTTAGTATAGAGCTTAGAAAAAAATTCGCAGTGTAAGATAGGCAAGAAGTAAGGCATGTAGAAACATCAGCACGGCAAAGGGCACTCCTTTAAAGGCAGGGAAGGGCAAAAATATTTTAAGTCAAGTGATAGCGATTGCTGTATGAGTCGTACGATTTTTGAATCAAGCACGGACAACGCCGGGTCATGCTGCTAGTATATATATATAAAAGTATTTTAAGATATTTTTATGTTTATATATTCTTTTTTATGGATACAAATATTTAAGTAAATGTTCTGTTTTATAATAAACAGTATTAACAACATTTACCAGTCTGAATGTCTGAGAAATTGTTATAGAAAATATGCGTCCTCCGACAGGAATCGAACTTGTATCCTATACGGAACCGTCATATAACCTGATTAATTAATGTATATATATATATTAAAGTAATATATATATATATATATATATATATATATATATATATATATATATATATATATATATATATATATATATATATATATATATATATATGAAGAAAAATATACGGAAAAAACAAACAAAAATCCTTATATGCAATTATGGTGTTTTAATGTTAATATGTCAACGTCGGACGTTTCGGTCTAATAAACCATCTTCAGGACATATTCATAAAATATAATTAACATTATCAATTGAACATGACAAAGACGATGGACACAATAACAAGACTTATCCAAACAGATAACTGAAAGATGGTTTATTAGACCGAAACGTCCGACGTTGACATATTAACATTATAACAGCATAATTGCGTATAAGGATTTTTGTTTGTTTTTTCCGTATATTTTTCTTCATACTGTCGGATCTATATCCATATATTTGCTTACACACACACACACACACACACACATATATATATATATATATATATATATATATATATATATATATATATATATATATATATATATATATATTAAAGTAATAGGAAAGAACAATGAGATTTATAATTCAGAGTTCTTAGCATTTATTTTTATTTTTAAAAATCAGTGCTCGATACAGCAGTAGAGCATAATATTATAATTGTTTTTTGTTTTTTTTAATATATAATCATCGCAGCACCGGAATTCCCACATTTCAAAACTGAAACTTCAATTTAAATTTATTATTGAATTTCAATTGAAGTTTCAGTTTTGAAACATGGAAATTCCTGTGTTGCGATGATTATATATTAAAAAAAAAAAACAATCATAATATATATATATATATATATATATATATATATATATATATAGTGTAGGAGAACGAACAGTACCATTACAGCGTTTAACTATATTTCTGAATAAAATTTTTTAGTAACACCATAATTCCCCACCCGATGAGACGTCTAAAAAAAGATTCCCTTTTTTTGACGTTGAAACAAAAATGTACAATTTTGTAGTGGATATGTACATGTTCTAATGTAAAACTGCATAAGATATATATATATATATATATATATATATATATATATATATATACATATATATATATATATATATATATATATATACATATATATATATATATATATATATATATATATATATATATATATATATATATATAATCCGAACGAAAGTTTTCTCTCTGGGGGATTAATACAAAAATATTTTTTTTCTTTTTTGTGCACAAAAGGTATCACGACTAATTCAGTTCTCCTTATTCCAACTTTTTAACAATCTAAAGAGTATTATGTAAATAAAAAGAGATAAATTTGTTATTTGTTATATGTCGATGTAACCTTTTTCATTTTCATTTTCGTTCATCAACAAAGATCCGAAACGCCTGTTCTCGGACGATCAACGAAGTTAAGCAACGTCGAACTCGGTCAGTACCTAGATGGGTGACCGCTTGGGAATATCAGCTACTGTAAACTTGGATGTGTTGGTGATGTTATGGATAAAGACTCTAAATTTGCAATCAGAGAGCTGAGTTGTAATTTTAACCGGGCTCTTTATATTTACTTACGCGCAAATCCTCTTGGCCAAGATAGGAATCCACCATTTCTCCGCCTCTCCCAGCTATGGGTTAATTATTAGGACTTGTATCAGTAAATCATTGTTATCTACAAAAATTCTTACAGTCTAAAAATATATTCTGGCTTTAAATAACCTGTAAAAGGTTGATATGCCGTAAAAAAAATGAATCAATAGATGAAATAACAAGGCCTATTTCTTAAACTTAGCGGACATGCACGATGCACTAAAAATATAGTCGCCTTTATATAGTCGCTACCAGCTCAAACAAAATGCCGAATTTTGGTACAGGTGTTTACAAAGCTTAGCTGAACCCGACACACTATAGCTTTCAAGATTAACACCCTAATCCTACGTTTAAACATATATTCAGGGTATTGCAGAAATGTCTCCCTCATCTCAGTAAAAAAAATACAAAAAAAGACGTTGTAACTGTCCGGTTAAAATACTTTAGATGGACATGATATACCTATATAATATAAAATGATTTTTGTGTGTGTGTGTGTGTAATAAGTGCAAAATTGTTTTTATTTTTGTTTTATCCCAGACTTACGAGGATTATACATTTGTTAAGTCAGGATTATCTTTGGATTACATAATAATGCATTTTTAAATCTGCGATTAAATTTTGAAGGAATGTTGAAATTTAGGAATGTAGATTATTTTTTTAAGAGAATTAGTAAATATCTTGCAATACATGCTTTTTAAACTGTCGTTGCTTACTAGCTAAAATTCAGAGTAGTTTTTTTTTTTTTTTTTTGCCCAGGAGCAACACATCATTTTTCTTCGATTATAACTGGATATTTCTGATCAGCTATAGATTTTCACTCATAAACATGGTAGCTTCTCTTTCTAACTTTCTAAGTATTTCATTAAACTATGCGGATTATACGAATTCTACATACAATGGCTCTATTCTGTCAGTAAATATTAACTTAATTCCTGATCATTGACAATAACTTTCTTCCTTATTTTTAATACATTTCTATATTAAAATCATTTACAATGCATTTTTCATTTACATTATACATAAAACAGCTCTGTTATATCAATATTGCAATATTAGTTCCTGGCCACTGAAAATACCTTTCTTCCTTATTCTCAGTGTATTTTTATAGTAAAACTAATTAGCAATTCATTTGTATTAAACCTATAATAATCCCATTTTATCGATAACTAGCAGCCATACCCAGCTAGTCGATCAGAAAAAGCGTTCAATTAGAATGGAGCAAAAACAGCATCGTTTAGATGTAATTCTTCAATTACTTTAAAGTACATTCATTAAAAATATTTTGAATTAATGCAGTTACTGATATAACAGAAGTAGTCTGTATTTATTCAATCGAAGTTAGCCGAGGACATGCAACCTGAAGAGCCACTTCAGATCAGAATTATTTTGGAGTTTTTGAAATCCAATTTGTCAGTGTGCTACCAAGGATGTAAAAGAGGATATATTTATAAAGTAATTGTTAAGTTTGATGAAAAATGGTCGAAAGATCAACGAAATATAAGAAAGAAACCAGTAAAAATCACTATTTTCCGCTATTTACGCAGGTTTTCACTATATGGGTGGACTCAATTATCAAGTTAAATGACTGTTGAACAATCAACTTATTATTGGTTACAATTGAGTGAAGTTTGCATTAGATTGCTTGAAAATTGAGGGAGTTTTTTGTTTAAAATTTGTTTTGAAATCGATTTTTGTTGAAATTGATTTTTCGTTTTTCACGGTTTTTCACTAAACGCAGTGGCGTAGAAATAAAAATGAGGTATTGTCGAGCTCGTCATGATGTAAGTAACCTACATACTAAGTCTGAACGAAATCGCAGGGGAAAAGTTGAATTTATCGATTTTTGATCGGCTTTACCGATTATTGATTTTAAATTATCGATTTTTTACGCAAAGAACCTATCTCTTATATTGTACAATGTATGTGTCAAGTTTGGTCAAAATCAGTTGGATGAATCTCGAGTGAAAAGGTATCACACAGACAGACACGCAGACAGACAGACAGACAGACACATAGACATCCTCTGTTTTATAGAGAGAGATAATTGCATTAATTCCTGACCACTGAAAATAACTTTATTCCTGATTTTCAATACATTCCTATAGAAAAACAATCAGTATTATATTTACAATATGCCTACAAAAGCTCTATTCTATGAGTAATGCTCCCGTTAATTTCTGACCACAGACAATTCCTTTTTCCTGATGTATTCCTACAGTAAAAAATACTATGGAAAAATCGAAAACAATACACTCATATTACATATTCACTTAAAGGCCGCTAAAAGCGGCCCTTAAATTTAAAGTTACTTGCTATTTACAGAATTTATATCACATTTATTTGCAAATAAATAAAAGGAAATAACTTTGTAAGCAATCAAACTCTAGCTACATTTAAAATTTAACGTTAGCTTTACTTGTACTTTTAATGCCTAATCAACAGGAGTCTAGTGTTAAATAAATTTTATTAGATTGTGATCTGAATTTGAACATGCTCTGCTTTGTCGCTACCAACCCAAACTATACGCCGAATTTTGGTGTAGGTATTTAGCTGAACCCTACACCCTATAGCTTCCAAGATTAACGCCCTAACTCTACGTTTAAAAATATATTCAGGGTGTTGCAGAAATGCCTCCCACATATGCCTCTCAAAAATAGATCCCACATAATGGTAAGATATTAGTGGAAACGGTGTCTTCATCTAGCTAATGTCTTACCATTGTGTGGAACGTATTTCTGAAAGGTATTTCTGGAGCACCGTGTATATATAGCCTCCTTATTGCAAGGATCATCATCTCGACGGTGTTGACAACAAAGTTCCTTAATGCTAATTTAACATACACAAAGAAAAGACAATTACACAACAGAGATGAGTACCACGGTAATGGTCCAAACCGCTTGATGTAGTCACGTGCAACACTGAATGAGAATCGGCAGCTAAATCCTCACAATCGATAATAATCGATACTAAACCTAGGGTCAGATTAATGTGTTTAATATCCAGTAGGAGCGCAAGAACGTTTTATAGATAGTCACGTCATAAGTCATCCACGTATTCTTTTTGGTTGATCAAATTAGAATTAAAATGGGCGGGGATAATTAGCTCGGTATTAAAATCATTAATACTTTGCTGATTTAAATTAATAGATTCACTGGTTATCTGACCCTTTAAAATAGTGTCGCTTTTTTACCAACAGAGCTCCGTTGCATTAAAAGGAACCCTGGACTATTCTAGTATAATATTTATATAGCTTGCTGTCAGCCATAATATAAGTGAATTGAATATCAGGTCACAACAGAGGATTCACGTCGCTACTTCTCCATAATTCTTTACGGCTGTATCTCGTTAAACACCGGTTCTCGTCCGATCAACGAAGTTAAGTAACGTTGAGCCTGGTTAGATGATTGACCGCTTGGGAATACCAGCGTCCGTACCTTTGGATATGAGGGTGGTGTAATGGATCCAGTCCAGTTTCAATTCCATTCCAGTTCGCTACATTCACTAACCCTTGCGGAAAGTATGAAGCTACCTCTTCTTCCCCCAGCTATGGGTTAAATAATAAAACCTGTATTTGAAAATCATGATACCCCCCAAAAATTGTTAATGCAATATCCACTCGCAAAAATAAAGAATTAATCTTATAATACAAATATATGTTTCGACTTTAAATAACTTACAAAAGGTTGATAAGCCATAAAAAAAACAAATCAATCAATCACTAATAACGCTACTTCTTCTGTCGATGTACGCGTAGCCTAGCGGTTAGCTGCGCAGAAAGTGGAATTGGTATGCCGAGTCAAAATTCAACCAAGGCGGTAGTGTTCGCTTTCACACAAATCTCCCTCAGCTATAAATAACAGAACAGACTGGCCCATTTAGTTAGTTGGTAACCTATCTAGGAGAATTCAAAACTGGTTGGATGTTTATACTGCAACCCGTATAAACCAATTTAGTATAAAAATCCCGGCAGCAACACCTAGCGTGGTGTGTTTGTGACCCTACACGCCACAAAGATTCAACTGGGTCGGTTTCTAGACATTTATTTGAAAAACTCTTTGTCAAGATCTTTTAACTCTGGTTAGAAAGTATTTATTTTTCTCCTTTGGTATAGTACTATGCATCGCTGTTAAAAAAAAAAAAAAGCACGAATATTTCGGGCTGCAAATTTTTGCGTTAAGTTTTATGTCCCATAGAATCTGATATACAGATCAAATTTAAAGCGTATCCCCAGAAATTTAACGATGTCTTGGACTGAATAACTTCTCCTACAAAGTGACAGACCGGAGAAGCTAAATTAGTTGATTCAAGTTTGTCAGAAGAACAGCGTAAACTTTTATCTAATTTTAAATGGTTTTTGTTTTTTTTTATTAGTCAATAGGATAAAAATCTCTGATCATTGTCTTAAACAGAATCTTATGACTGAAGAAGCATTAAGTAAAAAACCACACATTTCTTTATACTTTAACATATGATATTTGTTATATTCCGTGCTAATAGGAATACATCCTTGAAAAACAAGGTGGATAAAATAAGTAGAGGTTTATTGTACAAAACCACTACAATAAGAATAAAGGTAACAGTTATGCACAAGGTCGTCGCAAGTCAATCCAGTAGTGAGTGCTACTATTGGAAGGTCGGTAGTTCTCGCGTAATCTAAGTCGTACTCAACAGATCTCAGGTATCTGTAGTCCGTCGAACTTACAGATACTTATAGGTAGTTACTACCTATAGTGAAGTCACTTACGGGAGTGACAGGTTATTTCATTACATCAATGTTGTTATATGATATTATTATTATTATCTTATTATTATTGTTTGGTTAACGATTTTGAACAAGAAATCCATTTATAAAAATTTTAAGTCGCGTTAGTTATCATTAATAGAAAAATCTGAAAATACTTGGGTTTTATAGTTAAAAAGTTATTTTTAAAAAATGTACCAAAATTATGACTGGTCACAACAACCGCATCAACAGATAATTATTGGATTAAACCATATTTGGCATCTTATGAAATTTAGAGATGATCTAAAAAGGATCACCCCACTCTCACTGGCTTGAGAAATTCTCTCTTTCTCGCTCTCCCTCCTTGGCTCTTTTTTGTTGTTCTTACAGCAATCGACATTTATTGACCTCTTTATAGTCTTTGCCCATTGAGTTTGATATTGTAATGAGTCCCGATAAAAATAAAGATATAAACAGAAACAAAATTAAAAAGAATTAAAAAATGGCAAAAATAAGACATTTGCGCTTTCCTTTAAAACCCTTATCTCTTTCCTCCTCCTCTCTCTCTCTCTCTCTAAACTACTTTTTCTATACTTCTCTGAACTAACGAGAAGATAACTCTCAAATAAAAGGAGGAAGAAGAAAAAAAAGACGAAAAATGCCGGAAGTTTGCAACGTCAGAGCCTACTTATTTGTGAATGAAAACTACCAAGAATCAAGATTTCATGCATAGATTCCGTTATAAAAAACATGAAAAAGAAAAGAACGCTGGAAAATAAAATAATTTTCACAAATCAAAAAAATGACACAAAGACAATTTTGATGATAGCCGAAACCAGTGTTCGCGACAAAGTCTCGGAGCCTGGTCAAAACGTATATAAACTGACATCTCTGAGCTAGAAGGAGAAGAGACGATGTGAGGACGAACGGAGACACTATCGTGAAGAAACCAGCCATGCGTGACGGGTGAAAAAGTAGTTAAGAGGTCATCTTCTAATGATATTTCTGCCTTGCTTAGGGTCGAGAAAAACACAGTAGATTGACACTGATCTATTTCTAACATTACTACTACCTCTATCTTGGTCTAACTTCAAACTACACTACTGAACCTCATCCAGACTGATACCGAAATCTGTCTTATAAACGAATATTTTTGTGATACCGAATATCAAAGGACTCAGTCATCACTCTGAAGAAAATAAATAAAAATATATTATTTATTTGAGTCAGTTCGTTTTATTCCAAAAAGAAAATCCTACCACCTAACCACACTGTTACCCTCCCGACGTAAACACACTTATCTACAATATAGTATAAACCAATGGAACTACGTCGAAAAAATGTGTAGTAGACAACACGTTTATGCATTCGCTTTTGCAGAGTATATAATAATATAACTAGCGAAAGAGAATCACTTTACAAAAAAAAAAAAAAAAAAAAAAATGGTCGTTTCTAACTTTATTTTCAAAATTGGGGCTCAATTGATCGAAAGTTCAAAATCAGAAAAATGGTTGTTTCATTTCTTCAAATATTTTTCTTCCATCATTATGTAATTTCCAAAACCAGGAGTGTGGGAAATTAAATAAAAAGTAAAGCCGAAAAAAAATGAAACTTGTTTTAAGGATAGTGTTGATTACTGTATATGAAGAAGCATTCAAACGTTCTTATAATTATACAGTCCGTATGAAGTTATTATGCAAATCAAGTAAACCTCGATAACACGAATTTGCTTTAAACAATTGTCAAATTTTAAATGATTAATTTTTAGACGGCAAAACAAAGTCAGAGTTTCAACATGTTTTATTAAAGTTTTGGGATTTATTATAAAAACTACAGTCTGAAGTTATTATCAGTCAGTCAGTTATGTGCCATGAGTAATACACGCTTAGGCGATCATGTATCGAAAGATACATGACTGACGAGACTGATATTTTCCTGCAGTAGGTTGCCATTTCTTTCTGCGGTAGACCAGTTGCCATTCAAGGCTATAGAACTCGGTCTGTTCTGCTATTTACCCATAGCTGGGGAGGGGGAAAAAGAGGATACATACCTTTCCCAAGGCTATTAGCACATAAGTGAATATAATGGATTCGACTGGAATTCAAACTCGGCTCTCCGATTCCTCAATCCGAGTCGCTTATCCATTATGCGAAACCAGAAAATCATCCAATGGAGCCAATGCTTTTTCTCTCTATTCAGTTTTTGGTCTGATGCCTGGAGCACCTTTGTCACTTAGCTTTAACCCCACTCAGGACTTTTGCCAGTTGCCCGATTCAGTCAAGAAAAAAAGATTAGGAAGTCAAAACGAACAAAGACTATTACTCAATTTAAACTACAAAGGTAGCAGACAAGCTGTTTTTAAGAGTTGAAAATAAAGCGTTCTACTTGTTAAATAAATTTCATTTCATTTCAAACTATGGCCATTACTCCGGAAATTGTCGGCTGGATCCTTTGATGTTCAAATATAATTTTTTATTAGATTTGAATTTGGATTTCTTCATGTTGCAACAAACTATTTAGGCAACTGTACTCATTCTTTGTTAAAAAGTTTAAAGAAGAGAACAACATAATGTAATTATCTAAATAACTATAATTATATATTTTCGTCTTGAATAATATATATATATATAAATTTGAATAACTTTGTATTTTTCAATAAGTGGCTACAAAATGAAATATTAATTGATGTGTTCCCAGGATAAGAAATCAGTCTCGCCAGTCCCAAAAGAAGTACACACAGGGGAGTATCTGATGAAAAAGACAGACTTAGCGACATTTACATGGAGAGACATATAAATGGAAACTTCGCAAGAAATAAAGACGTATCGATCAGGAAAATATCTCTATCGCTGCATTAATCGATAATTAGATTAGATGTTGTGGTCATCGCTACTTCCAGCTCAAATGAAAGCAGTTGCAACCAAAATTCCATCTGTAAGTGACGGGTTGTCATCATTTGCAAAGTTAAAAGGAAATGGAATAAATTTCAACGCGAAGATATTTTCAAGTATTTTTTTATATAGTTAATAGTTTATTAACAACGCGAAAAACTATATTGCTGTGTACACAGCTAAAAAGGAAAAGATAAACATTAATAGAGTTAGCAGTAGTATGCGTGTGTTTGAGTGCGTGCATGCGGAGGAGGCACCACGTGGTCGAGTAAAGAAGTTCCTCTGGAAGTGAAAACTAGACAAGTCTTCAACCCACCGCATTCTAGTGTGAAAAAAGACGATTATGTCAGAGCACTAACAACCCTGAAAAGCGTCACCTAGCGCACGTTTTGGCAGACCACGTGTGGGTAATCCCCATAAGACTATTTATTTTGAAATGAAGTACATTTCCTTTGACACAAGGTCGAATGGGGAGTGGGAAAAGGCTGGTCGTCACTGACTATCCTACACCTAGCTAATTTGATTCATGGCCGATTCATTTTCACAATTCGCTCAATCACCAAAAGAATCCATCCATCTTCATCCAATCCAACATTTACCAAAATACCACATATTCGCAGGGAACCTACTAAAACCTCATCATATAAAAATTTAGATATGTACAATAAAAAAATATTGTACATATCTAAATTGAAATCTTTTTACAAAAATATATGTAACTATATTTTTAAAATGACGGGGTGTGGAATGAACCCCAAAATAAAATAAAGTCAAGATAAAAAGGGGTTAAAAACAAACTGGGGAGATCGGGAATCTTGAAATGGACCATAACAAAAGAGGACCAAGCCGGGAACAGCAATCACTCACATTAACTAAGTGAACAAAAGAGTTTAGTTTAGCTAGCGGCGGGGTCCGTCAGCTATTCGCCCTGTTATGTCTATAGGGGACTAAAAAGGGAAATCAAGGTTGGCCCCATTCATGCGAACGAAGCTCGCAACTTTTACCCACAAATGGTTTTCTAAGCAGAGTTTACATGTGGCACATGACCAAAAGTGTGGAAGCTTCCAATGAGGATCGAACTCACTACTCAGTCGTAATTGATCTAGCGAGACAAGCTTGCTAAACATTACACCATGTCAAATCGTCCTAATTGCCACAAGATTAATATCGATAATTTCTATCTGATTTTCTGAGTAATTATCATTATTATTTATTGATTTATTCGAATTTGTCTCATTATTTTTGGCTATTATGTGCTTACGGTCATATCACATTGAAACATTGGTTCTTGTATGATCATCGAAGTTAAGCAAAGTCGAACCTGGTCATTAGCTAGATGGGTGGCCGCTTGGGAATACCAGGTGCTTGGGTGTTCGTGTGGTGTAACGGATAGCGTAATTACAAATGGGAGAGCTGAGTTCTAATTCCAGTCGAGTTCATTATATTGAATTACGCGCAAATATAATTGGGAAAGATATGAATACAGTTCTTTTTTCCCTCTAGCTATGGGATAATTAGTAGTACTTGTATCATTAAATCAATACCATCAATCCAAAATTCTTGCAATCTAAAATATTTTCTGGCTTTAAATAACTTGAAAAAGTTAATAAGTCGTAAAAAGACATCAATTTTGTTTATTATAATTAATAGTTGCCCTATGTTCCAGCCTTCTTCAGCTACCTGCCAGCTTGGGTTGTTTTTAATAAACGAAAAACTCACAAAACACATTCACTTATAACAATCAAATAAAAATATGACATCTAATGTCTTACAACAATCAACAAAATCTAATATTTCAACAAAGCATCAAATATTTTACAATATCATTAAAATTGAATGTTTAAATAGGTACGTCTAATAGTGAGAATACAATGTTTTTCTGTTTTTGTATGAATGTATGGGAGTAATAAAAGACTGATAAGGGAAAATATAAATACTTTTATGTCTACGAGAGAAAGAAAGATTGCTATAGCAGTGTCATTAGCGGAAGTGTTACTTGAAATTTCGCCTGAACCTATCTGTTCCAGAAAGGAAATCTTCTAGAACGATGGTTGATTGGTCGAAAAATATTAGGTTGGTGCAATAATAATGACGTAATAATGTCGTTTTTTGACGTTAAAAAATACGTCAAAAACGAGATTATTACGTCATTATTTTTGCACCAACCTAATATTAAAATGTTAAATTATAATTTTATCTATAATAGGAAGCGATACGCGGAGCCTACTGAGTACTACTTTAAGGTAATTTCAGCTCTCGCTGTGAGAGCGTCCATATTCCGTGTAGGTTCTGGTTAATGTTGTCGGGTCAACCAGACGTTTTTAGGAGTCGAATGACCAAAATCAGTTATATGCGCATAGGCTCCGAGTGGTACTTATGGTAGCATTGAAAACATTCAAAATATAATGCAAATTATTAATCGATCAATGACAGCGTTTTCCTCGCATTTTCGAGGAACTTTTTTTGTGAGCCAGCACATGTTTAAGGGAAGCTATAAATACAGACCGTAAAGCAAACAAGTGCAGTTGGTAACAATAAATCAACCCTCTTTCAGACCAGTACCGTTGACATTTTTATGATACCGTTTCGCTGTTATTTCTTCCCTTTTTATTAAACAGTTAAACGAATTTGACTTTGGCTTAAAACTTTCTGATATGTTTATTTGATTTTATTATTTTATACTTTCTTGTTTGAATTTAAATTTTGCTTCTTTCTTTTCAGTCCTTGTTTTATTTCAGTTTCTGGCAGCCATTTGCATTTTTATTTCTATTTTCTTTACAAAGTTTAACTAAACCTCTTTTCATTGTTTTATTTCATTCTTATATAATTTTCCGTCTAATTTTGTATTAAGACTAAATCCCGTTTGCCTTAAGTTTCAAGATTTTCATTTTTTTCTTGTGATTATTTTTATCTTTATTTTTTCTTCGGACCCACTCTTTTAACTTATATTTTTTCCTGTCTTCGGGTGATTTCATTTTTGTTCTTGTCTTCCATTAATCTTTGTATCGTTTTTTGTTTAAACCCTTCTGGGTAACTGTTAGCATAATTTTGAGATAACTTTACAACATTTTGTTTTTATTTTTATTTTTTTGCTGGTCAAACCAGTTTCTTTTTTGTATTACATTTTCTTAAGTTTTGCATTTTTTTTTTATAAACTTCAGGTTAAACTCTTGGAAGTTTTTCACGTTAATTTATTTGATTCTTAATTTCAATTTGCTGATCAAACTAGGTTTTTACATTTTATAGTTTGTTTTCGTATTTTGTTTTCGTATTTGCAAACTTTTCGGGGTAAATTCGTGTTGTCATTTTTTTCCAGTTTTTTTCTGTTAATCCAGTATATCTATTGTTTTGATTTTTCCCCTCCAACCCTCCCCTCATTTATAATTTAATACAAGAAAAAAATATTACAATATTGCTAGCCTGAGTGATAAAAAAATTCAATATGGCCAACAGAAGTCGGTCGGTTCGTAAACATTTGTTTAATCCAACCAAAAAAAAAAAAAGACCCACCGGATAAAGACGATGCAGTGGAATACCCTGTTCTTACAGATACCGAAAAAAAATATGGAGGCCACTAATGGCCAAAAATCAAAACTGGAGATTATGGAGGCCACTAATGGCCAAGAATCAAAAATAAAAGTTATGGAGGCCGATAATAGCCAAAATACAAGAGATATGAACATCATTAATAATGAAGAAAGTATGGAAGACCATAGTGGTACTCAAGACAAAAAGAAGGACAAGGCTGAGGCTGGGGATTCGCCCTATTGCTGGAAGTCCCCACCTAAATACATCATCAATATTGTTGTGTTTTTGAAGAAAGCCAAGAGTTAAGCTCACCTTGTATAAGAAGGTGGACTCTTGGTAGACCCCCAAGAAGTTAAGAAAATTGAGAAAAAAATAGTGTCAGTTTTCGTGGTGGACAAAATTGTCACTCCACGAAAGACAAAGTGGTAAAAATCACTGGAGTCCCTGAGGGTTAAGCCACTAAGGATAGTGAAGGATTCGGGTTTTTCATATGGGACGTATTGCTACCCACGCCTGAAGACTGTGAAGAAATGACCAGTTGGGATCTCATTAAAAATATCTCATCTTAAGAACTGAATACGAAGGCAAGCGTAGGACCAGCATAGCAATATGCAAAGTCCCCCCCTCGGGGAGCATCTAGCCACTTTCCTATTGCAGTATGACCAGATACTGCGTACAACCTATGATAGCCTGATAAGGGGGTGGAGTTTCGATATAATGTTAGATCATGAAGCCTTCCTCTCCATCTTCAACTGTTTGGATGTTTGAGACCTGAAATTTTCGGTCATTGCGATCAGCCACAAACCTGCATGCTGGAAATTTGGAGAGACTGGTCACCTCTCCTCTTCCTTCCCAGGGAAAAAGGCTTCTGGATGTTAGGCTCCTGTCGACCGTAATCCCCCTCTGGTCATGTCTTCCAATTCCGCCACGCCTGTAATAGACATGCCAGCATCCAGGACCTGTGGGATTAAACCCCAGTTGGGTCCCGATCAGAGCCCACATTCCCTGAAAAGCCTTTGCCCGCTGCTTGCGCAGTTGTGGAGAAGGAGAAGAGGGAATGGTTGGTTGCTGTAGGGCCAGAGGGAAACGCCAGACAGCGGGACCTCACTCTCCTAAAGGCCTCAGGACGAAAGGCACTAACAGTCCCACTCCTTCTACTAGCGTTAAGGGCGACGCCCCAGCCTCTTTCAGAGAAAAGCAAAAGAAATATGACCTCGGATTCGAAAAAAAAAAAACTGAAAAAATAAAACAACTGAAAGAAAAATGGGAAAAACAACTGAAAGAATCACCAACTTTAAAGACAGCACGCTCCTCAATCTCTACCCCGTCCTCCCTTGATAAAAAAAATAATCCAAGAGAACATTATCAATGCATTCCTCCCCCTGGCAATACTCCCCGCTCAGTCGAGATCAGAGTCCATTCCCAAAAAACATTTCTCAAACCCCAGTTCCTACTCCCAGTCCTTCCCCACCCCCACAAAAATGCCCCCACCATCCAAAAGACTCCGAAGCCTTTCTTCTGAAGACAAGGAAAAGGAAAAAGACAGTCTAGACTGCCATATAATTTAGGGGAAGCTGTCTGCCGTATTTCCTCGGTCATGTTAGAAAGGGCCAGAAATTACGGAAACCGAATAAGAGAACTTAAATTATTATCTTTCAACAAACACGATGACAAGGACATTGAAGTTCCCCAATGCGAAGCGGATTCTGTCATTCGTACTGAGTCGGGGACACGGCAGATATGGAGTATGGTCGAGGAGGCTATAAAATCCTGTAAGATGTCACCCCCAATCGCCATCCTGGAAGACTAAAAATTAAAAAAATTAAAACAGTTCTGTTCAGGGAGGGTCCCAGTTTTAGTTCATCCCTCCCTCTATAGGTCTCTGAAATTAACCTATCCCTGGGATATTGGCGGCCTCTCCCTTGACGGCACTATTAAAACTGAGATGGGCCAAGGGTCAATGGGAGAAGCTGTTAGTGTCCTCACCCGGGCCATGTTCAAGCCAGATTCCCAACCATAATCGGACTGATAATAGCACTATGGTTGGCGAGTTTGAATGCCTGGGGCCTGAGATCGGGGTCTCGTAGGGTGAGGCTCGCTCGTGGTCCCGGGGTGGATTTATGCTGTGTGTAGGAGACCCGGTTTTCAAGTCACGGTCATGAAAACATTCTGTCTAAGGGGTTTGTTCTCTATTCTCTCTCTTTGATGGGCGCTCGAGAGGTGTTCCCTAGCTAGTGAGCAAGTCTGTGAGAGCGGCGTCGGCTCTTGTCTTCGCGGATCCGGTGGGCAGGCTTTGTATGCTGGATGTTACCATAAAGAATAAAACTCTTCGTCTCATTGGGATTTATGCGCCCAGTAACGATACAGAGCGGTCTGATTTGTTTCGGCGGATCGAGATGTTTTTGATGACATCTCGTCGGGTAGTTTTAGCAGATGATTGGAATGTCGTCATTAACTCCAATATAGATCGCATAGGGGACAGATCGGGGGTACTAACAACCTGGATGTGAAAGCATTTCGGGACTTTCAGGACAAATTTGATTTTGTTGATAAGTATCGGAATGAGGTAGGTAGTGTGGACTTGGACTAATAGGTGCAACTCGGCTTCGGTTGTGCGTTCTAGCTACATCAACCGAGTCTTAGTTAAGAGAGTTGACGTAGGACTCTGAGGTTGTACAGGTTTCTGTTCGATAGTTTACACGGATCATAGGCTCGTCCGGGTTCGTGTAAACTTAGATAAGCCTAAGGTTAGGTTGGTTGGATACTGAAAGTTGAACGCATCATTATTTGGTGAGCGAGATTTCCAGGACCATCTGTTAGTAATGCTACAGCAGGAATTGACGGGGCTATGGTTTGAATAGTTGGTGGGATAATTTAAAATCCAAAATTAGGTCGTTTGCTGCTGATTTTAGTCGTCGGCTCAACCTATGTTAGCAGCACAAACGGTATTAGAAGCCAAGGCTGACCGGGCAATCAAATCCCATGATAGGGGAGACGTAGCTTTATCTAGGGCGGAGTTGGCCTCCTTGTTTATCAAGAAGGATCAAGCTCTGGTAGTTAGGGCTAGGTTAAAAAGAATGTCTTCCGAGGCGATGAACATGACCGCTAAACTGCGTGCAGAGGAAGCTCGAAATGCAACCAATCGATATATTGCGAGCAACACAAGGCCGGACTAGTGAACCGTGATTACAAACGCGGGCATATGTGAGGTTTTTCGAGGATACTTTCAGGATCTTTTTACCGGAAAACTAGGTCTGAGCCCTGATCAGTTCGACGCATGTTTGGCTGACTTTCTCTGCCTTGAGTCGACTGAAGCGGCTGGGGGCGAAGGTCTCATCACCTTCTGAAATCTGGGAAGCTCTGAAACTGGTTGGCCGGGACAAAACTCCGGGATTAGATGGTCTTCCTTACGAACTGTACTTGAAGTAGACGCCCGTTTTTGTTCCCTTGCAGGGTTGCCAATGTTCAAACCAGAATTTTCAATATTCTTAAATTCCTAACCGGCATCAAAATGCTACTCCAAGTCAGCACCTTTTACTCGGTACAGACGCGCAAGATTCACCCACATTTTGCCAAATTCTAATGGATGGAGTAGTTTCCTTTCCGGGTTTGGTCTGAGATTCAAAACGTTTTGCCCATAACAGGCAAGATGAGGACACCACTTTGAATAACTAAATGTATAGTAACCGATTTAGATGGTTATTAAGTTTTATTTCTTTCCAGCTCACCACCAAATGGGAGATGTTTTCCATGCAAGAACGCTGACCTGTAAAATTAACTGACAATGTTTGTTTAATTTTTTATTATATTTTTCCAAATGTGTGAGTGGGCGCGTGCACACCTCTTTCTTTCTCTTTCTTTTCTCTCTCTCTCTCTCTCTCTCTCTCTCTGTAGATAGATAGTATGGGCATATAGATATAGACAGTCTCTCTATCTGTCTATTTATATATAGACAGTCTCTCTGTCTATCTATATAGTGTAGATATATAGAGACAGTATCTCTATCTGTCTATCTATCTGTGGATAGATAGTGTGGGCATATAGATATAGACAGTATCTCTCTAGATAGATAGTGTGAACATATAGGTATATACAGTACTGACATAGAAATCAACACTGCATAAGTTTTACGCCTCTTCAGACCATCGATAAACAATCTATCTCTGTTCGTATCTAGCTATCATTTTTGATTATTACACACTAACCAAGGCGATAATGCCACTAAGACGCAATGGGCTACTGAAAGTGAACGAGAATGAGAAAACTTCAGTGAGGAGAAAGAGCAATAAAAGAACAGGTTTCAGGAAGGCAGAAGATAGCGATTGGCACTGCACTTCAATTTCATAAGATTTTAATTATCAGGGAAGCAAGAAATCGAAAAAGCGTTCCACGGCAGAGAAGTACGAGAAAATAAATTATTAGAATGGAATTTACGGTCAAATCTAGCTAGTTCAACAGTCAAACAGTGAAACCGAGTTGACAATGTAGTAGTAGGCTTAAATTCATGCAGTCGAGACACTCATGGTGAGGAACGCTCATCAATAATACTTGTCATGAAAATATTTGTAGAAAAGACAGAGGGAAGCCACGTCACGGCAGTGAGAAAGTGACTGAAATTGAGATGCTAGATCAGGACCGATTATAATACAGACCCCTTATTTGAATTTTGTCAAGAATCCCCAAATATATAGTAAGAGCAATAAACCAGATATAGCAGCAATATTCAATGCCCGGGCGAATAGTAGATTTGTAAAAGTGCAAGATGGATTCTGACGAGAAAAACTTTTTGCTACGACAAAGTGAACCAACTTTCTTAGTAGCAAACCTAGCAGTTCTTTCAATACAATCCTTACACTTCATGTCAGTGCGAAATGTGAATGTGAAAAGAAGGTGCAAATATTTGCTCCCCTAGAGTTTAACATCAGCCATTGCTTATGAAATGCGGAAAAGATTCTCTATGGGGAATAAATTAAACAGTTTCATTTGGAAGGCGTTAAAATTTACAAGACATTCCTTGCTCCAGTTAACAAGGTCATTTTCGAGAACAGCTGCCAGTTTTACTGTGCCGGTTGTATCAGACATGCTACGAAAACACGAGTAAATAGTTGTGTCATCAGTAGAATAACTATTTGGCAACTGATGACATCTATCTTATCTATCTCAGATCCTAAGAATATTTAATGAAGAAAGGGTTGAGCTATTTGTTTTATTTTTATCTTCAAAAATAACTTGATAAAAAAATGTAATTCACTACTATCTTCATATTTCGCCTTCTGCCGCGGATAGCGAGGTTCGATGCTTTTGGGAAACGTATAACGATTGCTACGACTAAATCAGTGTTTCACAATCTTTTGTTAGTCCATCCTCATTTGATCTGAAATTCATGATTTTTAGCAACCCAGGTTGGGAAATACTGCTCTAAATGAACATGTCTCTCTGTCGAACTTAAATTAATATTTACTTACGATATTAATTGCATGTGCAAAGTACAATCTTGCAAATTTTTCAAAGTTTTTCCTTTGTACTAATTATAACTTTAAACCCAAATCCGTTGCGAACCTATCTTCCTACCTTTAATAAGTAGTAAAACACTAATTACAGGTGAGTGTCAGGGACAGGCCTTGAGACATAAGCTTACTTGACAATCAAGCAATCGACTTTTTTTTTTATTATAACTTTTGATTTTCAATAATTATATTGTATCAAATAAGCACCTACCGTAGAGGTTATCGACGCGGAAAGTGGACTTCGTGTGTCGAGTTAAAATTCCACACGCGAACGTTGCGTTCGCTTTCACACAAGTACCTTTGGAAAGGTATGAAGTCATCTCTACTTCCCATAGTTAGGAGTTAATAGCAGAGCAATCTGGGCTTTGGTTAGCAAACAGTCTATAATGCAAAACCAGTTGGGAGTGGAGCTAGGAACTCCAGTCTACTTGCTACTGAAACTTCTATAGCCACACCTACCTTGGTGAGGCTACGGCCCAATCTTTCCCAGAGAAGTCTACAGCAATAAAAGCGTTTTACTTATTTTCAAGTACGATTTTTCACTATTAGGTAGGTGCTTAAAATTGCATTGTGTCAACCGACTTTTTGTGGTTCATCCTGTCTTGTAGTGTGATGACATCGTTAATATGGCGAGTGATGTTAAAAGGTGTAGGTATGCTACGGTTCATACCTTTTCAAAAAGGCCTTAAGCGAAACGCGAGCAATAAACCAAATTCGTAAGAAGTGATGTGGTTATTTGATATCAATATTTTCAATTTAGTTTTTTCATTTGTTCAGTTTTACTCAGTCTGACACAAGGCCAATTGTTCCTGATGCTTCTAACCTGTTATCCATTTAAGTATTAACCGAATTCAATGATGCTTAACTCCTGTTATCACACAAGAACCGGTGCTTTCCGCGTAATATCTCAACCCGATACCAGGTTATTATGATGATAAATACCGTCTCGGACACATTGCTATAGGGAAGGGCCGGACAAATTTTTTTCATGAAGAGCCGCATCATTGTTGAATGTGTGCAAAATGGGCCGTATCATAATAACAACACGAATTTTCTAGTGACAATCGAAATAACAATCCTACACGCACATGTTATTTGTACATTTATTTTCTTATTTTGTGAACAGGCTACATAAATATTTGAGAAATTAATTTCATATTCAATACATTTATTACTATTAATGAGATTTGTATTATGTATTATGGCAGTGAATGCTAGAGATCTCCTCACAGAGACTTGAAGTAAGAGAAATATGGTTCTACAGAAGGATGCTGAGAATACCATTGACTGAACATATAAGCAATGACAAAGTTTTAAAGGAAATACAAAAAGGGACATTTGTACTTAACAACAGAAAAAGACAGATGAAATTTCTAGGGCACATAACGAGGAAAGTGGGCTTTGAAAATTTGACACTCACATGACATATTGATCGCAAGATGGACAGAGGAAAACAGCGCATAATCTACCTAACGAGCTTGTGTAGATGGAAGGCAGAACAGGGTTTAGGAGAGATAGAAAAAGACAAAATTTACTAAGAGCTACAAAAGACAGAACGCCCTCAAAGAACATGGTACATAAAAAAAGAAGAATGAGATTTGTGCAGCTGAGAGTTTTTTTTTTTGGGGGGGGGGTTAAAATCAGAATTCAGTTTACTCGTTAATGTACACAAGACAGACTGGATATTCAAATATGTTAGCTGAGACCGATTTTTGATTTTACTAATGAAAATAAAAGAAAATTAAAGCAAATAAAAGAAAAAAAAAAGAAATATATAAAAAAATAAATGGTTTCCGTCTTTGTTCTCTTTGTTACTGTCTTGATTAGACTGTAACATGCAACCAAAAATAACAATTTTTTCAATGTAAATGTAAAAAGATAATATTTGTTGTACTCTTACTCTTAATGAGAAAGTCAGCAGACAATCCACAAACGACTTGCGGGTCATAGTTTGCCCAGCCCTGCTATAGGTTGATGGTTAACAAGTTGAACTTGAAGGTCAATACTATTGAATAGTGAGTTCGACACTTAATTAGTACCCATACTTGTAGTCTTGTACTGTGCGAAGCTACGCTTAGAAGATATAAAAGAAAAACAATTTAAAGGTATAAAAGTCGTAAAAATATGAAGTTCAACAAACATAAACAATTTCTGCATCATATAGACGTCATAAAAAAACTGAGACATTCTATAATTTAGGGATGTTTTCTATTGTGCTGATGGTCAGCAAGCTTAGTTTGTTTGATCGTTACTAATAAATCGGTTATTCGTCTATAACACCCATGCCCTTCTTCCTGATGCTGTATGGGCGTGTTATCTTTTTTGGATTTTGGTTACGTATATATTAAAAGTTAACGACACAAGGCGCTACTCTGTGCTCCCACAGTTTCCATCTGACACGGAATAATTCGGTCTCATTCATTGTTCAGCATGAAAGAACTAATCTGTTAGATTCTGTCATTGGCGACATCCAACATCCTGTTGTCCATATCTTCACCATAACCCTGGCATGGATCGCTTCCAGGAGCTATACTTTGTCAAAAGACAACCCGTGATTTGATCGTTACGGTTTTGAATTCAGAACTATCCTTCTCCTAGACTGATTGCCAATAGCTATAGAGCGCAGTCTGTCCTGTTATTTAACCCGTAGCTTGGGGGGAGAATAGATGGATTCATACCTTTCCCAAATGAATGTAACGAACTCGACATGAATCCGAACCCAGATCTCCGATTTCTCATTCCAAGTCTCAATTCATTACACCATCCGCACATTTTCGTTACTATTGAGTGATCAGTTCAATCATCATTGTGCGATACATACAAAAATTACACATTTAATCAGCCAATAATAGTTAACAAGTCGTAAAAATAACCAACCAACAACTAGTTATTTACTCTCCCCTCACCCACAGTGGTAGAATATGGTACATGACCTTTTTTGAAGTGCTTATGGGCGTACATGTGAACCGAGACGAATAATTGCTCGGTTCACGCGGCCACTGTCGCGATGACGTCGATATTCCACCTATCCCCCCTTTTTAACTAAGCAACATGTATTGTCCACAACAAAATATTGAAGGAAGTATGATATTGTTGTCAAATTGTCGCTAACAAACTTAGACTTTTCAGTTTCATTTAACCAAGAAAATGTTTAGCCTCATCAGAATTTTAAAGTTAACCTACGAGATAGTGTGGCGCTTGTGTGACCAATGTAAGAATTTAATGTTGTTTTTACATAGGTCACACAAACACGATACTCTCTCGTAGGTTGTCACTTATCAAAACTTAGTGCAATTCGTGCGCATATGGACTATCCTATTCACAAACAATCAAAATACAACCATTAACATAGGAAAATATTAGTAGATAATACCAAAATACTACCTATTACTTACTGCATAGAGAGACACAAAATACTCGAAGATAAATAAATTATCTAGATTAAAAGAAATGGTCTCCATTAAATAATGTATCTTTCACCACAGGAGACGGCATTTTAAAGTGCATATAAAATATTTCATTTGCTCGTATAATAATAATAATAATAATAATAATAATCTATATTATAAAAGATGGGCTAATTCTTTGTCCATCACACACTGGTTGTATGCGATTTTGCGTGCGCGTATGTAATGCATATGCGTGTGCGTGTGCCTGTGTTATGCGTGAGTGACTTAGACGTAATTGCGCCATTTAATGTACACACACACATCCACACACAATTTGAGTTTGAAATAAAATATTGGAATAATACATTCTTCACCGATTCAGTTTGGACAACCCCTACCATGTGCTGACCAATAAAATTGCAAAATTGGCGACAAGAAAAAAAAATTAATCCTAAAATAAGTTTTATTGAACTTTAGGAAATTATTCTGTAATAAAATCCACTCTGATTCCGATACTGAAAGCTTTTCCTCTACATATACAGCAAATTTGAAACAATATAAAGTTTCTTAAGCCTATGCAGAAACAATATATAGTTTTTAAGATCTAATTTTAGCCTTGCCAGAAAAATGATTTTTCAATAAAAAATCCAAACATCATTCAATTTGTAATAGAAAAAAAAATTACCTTTTCGGAAATACATTTCATATGCAGAGTGTATGCATTAATTTCAGTATATTACGTTTAACTTGAAAACGACTAATTGATCAGGCGTATTGCAAGCCTGTTATATTAGCAGTAGTGGCTGCTGTCACTTTTATTATACAAACCTTTCAAGGCAATATTATACGTATTTCAATAAGTATAAATACCAACATACTGATGGAAGTTCGATAAGTCATGAGTAATCGTGCCTGTTTTTAAAATAGTCTAAAATCCTTATTTAAATACGTAAAATTATTTTTTTTTTTTACGGATTAGTTTTAGGTTAATATCTTTCAAATAAAAACTAGAATTTAATTTCAGAGAAGACATTTAAATTAATTAAAATGGATTTTTAATTATTGTTTTTAGTAAATTCGTGACAATACTTAAGAAAATACAAGTGTGATGTGTCTCAAAATGGAGTGTTAAAATAAAAAAAAACTTTGAAATAAAGATTTAGGCCAATTTGACACTAAAAAAATAAGGTAGTCAATGAAATACAATTTATTATTTGGAGATATATTATTTTTAATGTTTTCGCAGAAGAGTTTTTTTTTATCAATGGGTCGTCCTTTTCTACACAAAGATTTTAAGCATTCTCTCTACTCTACATTTTAAGAATGTTTCACATTTTAAGAATGTTTCACATTTTCACAATGTCTATTTTGAAGCGGTGTTAAAATGAATGAATTTTGAATTCCATGGCTAAAATAATTACGTATTCCCTCTGATACCTGTAATTGGTATTTGAACCCAATTACGTACTATGATTTCGAATCAGTCAGTCAGTTAAGTGCCATGCGTGATACACGTTTGGGTGATCATGTATCTTTCAATACATGACTGACGAGGCAGAATATTTTTCCCGCAATAGGATTGCCATTTATTCTGTGGGAAACTGGTTGCCAACCAAGGCTAAATAATCCAGGAGAATTCTCGAATTCTAGAAGAAGAGATGGATTCATACCTTTTCCAAGAGTATTTGTGTAAAAGTGAATCTAATGAACACGACTGGAATTCGAACTCGGCTCTCTAGTCGAGTACATTAGATTCACCGACTTATAATGCAGCCAGGTCCTGTCTACTTGAAAAACTGACACAACACAATCTTCCTATCTTCATTTGGCCTTGTGTTAGAGACTAAGCTAAGTCTAAATAATTAAAAATAGCGAATTTTATCACCGTAGTCTTGTTTTATTCAATACAATTGACCAACCTCGTTATGGAATATTCACAGCATATAAATATTTAAAATTATTTATTATAAATTAGGTAGAGTAAAGAGATTTGATGTTTTTTGGTAGAGTTAATTGCAAGAAATTTACCAGGGCAAGGTAGTACCTGACATCAAAAATGCTGTTCTGAGAATGATCTGGCGTTAGCCTATGAAATTCTCATTAAAAACAAACCGTGTATGTCAAAAATACATTGCTACGTACAACCCTGAAAAGCAGGCAAGGACTCCACCACTTGTATAAATAATAAATAATATAATAAATATATATAATGATTATAGGAAAAAGCAATCGATACGAATAATGAGAACTTTATTAGGCTTAGACATTTTTATTTTGAGACAAATTAAATAGATTTTTTTTATTTCCTTATTTTGAAGATAAAAAGAGATATTTTCAAAATCCTTCCTCTCTGTCTCGTCAGATGTGTACATTTTTTTTAATGAAATTAATTGTAAAAGTATTATAAATTATTCAATAACAAAAACTAATTTGGGAAATTCGTATAAAAGAACGGAATTTGATTTGTAAAAGATTTACAGTCAGTGTTGTAAAAATAAATGACCCATCCGTATTTTAAATGCTCCATTCAGACTTGTCATAGAGGTGGCTTTGGGCTAGGTGATGCCATCCCCAAGAATTCCATTTTCCCTATCCTCTGTGAAATTTTGCAAACTAATTTTACAGTATGCAAATTCTTACTTGCACCCCACCGTACACGACTTAATGGCTGCCTTCTATTCAAAATGGATATGAGAACAGCTACATTGCAACTGTTCTACTTTGGGTTTTTATATTTCTTTCACTTTATTCTTATTTTTGCTATAATAAGCGAATACCTGTCCATCACAATGGTCTCGCGATGGTATCTCCCAGTTGGAAAATGAAACGTTTATGCAAATTTGATATGAATTCAGTCAATTTTTTTTCAAATGTTTACCTTGTTCATGATACCTGCTTTTAAAATTGATTCGGTGCCGTGTAAAATAACAATATTTATCGCTTTTATGTTCTTTGATGTCTTCCGTTTTAAAATCAAAACCTGAGACAGCAAGGAAAATGCGGATATTTCAAAGGTCTAGGATTTTCCATTGTTAGCAAATCCACTATTTCAAGTACATCGTCTATATTACCAGAAGTGGATGTCCATTGACAATATTTTATTCTTGCTCGATCATAGAAACAACGAAACCAATAACGCAAGCAAACAACAATAGGAACATTTTTTAAAAGCTTTCATTTCATTTTCTTTTTTATAGTTTTCCTTTTCTTTCTTTTTTTATATTTTTCTTTTCTTTCTTTTTTTCATAATAAACATTTTAAAAAGATCCACTTACCTCGAAAAAAAAAAGAAGCCCTCCGACAATGAAGCAAACGAAGTAAAAGGTAATAGCGCGTCGAACGCAACTTGAACTGAGCAATCAATATTATTACTATCGTTTAGAAAAGGTCTTAATTCAAATCCGACGCTATTTTTTTCTCATCCGGTAGAACATCACACTGAAACTTGTTCACGCCCAAAGTCGGTTTTAAAATAATCAAACTGTCGACTTTGCAACTAATCCTCTCGCTTAAACGAAAATCAGTGCATAAAAAAAGTAAAGGTCGTATCTGCAATTTATAGGCCAGTAGCAGAAAGGTCAGTGTTTGCTCAAGCTGGCAATTTTAAATTTTGCTCAAGCTATTCATGAAATGACATTCTCTACTCGTTTATCTGTGGCCATAACCGTCACATCAAAATCTATCGATCTGTTAATTTAAGCAATTGCTACATTACTTGACGTGATTTCCCACAACATCATATGAAAGTAGATCAATAAATCCGTAGCCTTATGAGGGAAAAAAAGTATTTAATGTACACAGCAAATATTTCTTTTACAACATGATCACTTTCCTGGACAATGTAATTAGTCCAAGGCTTCTCCATAGATCACATTGATCGAACATTATATAAAGAAGATTCGAAAAAAAAGCTAATAATTATGCCAGACTGCAAATTTATTTATCCACGCTTATATATATATATATATATATATACTAGCAGAGCTATCCGGCGCTTCCCGGGATTTAAAAAGTTAAAAAATAAATCTATAACAACAATATAACTTCAAATTCATTTATTCAAACACAAAAATATCTTTTAAACAGTTTTTATACTACAATACTTCTCGGTAGACATTATTCTTTGTCTTTCCTTGTGAAGCATAAACAAACATTGGTTTTACTTCCCACACTTGAACAACCAACATACAACTGTCCATGTGAAAAAACAGAATTCTTCTAATTGTAATCCAGTAACTGATACAGTCTGGCCTTGGGCTTTGTTAATAGTCATAGCAAAACTTACTCGTATTGGAAGCTGAAGTCTCCTAAACATTAATGGAATATCCGAACCTGGTGGAATAAGGGGAATCCTTGGAATATAGACATCTTTGCCTTTTCCAAACCCAGTAAGAACCGATGCTTCAATTAGATGTAGCATCAACATCTTAACCACCAGTCTGATTCCATTACAAAATCTTGGTGTGTCTAGATTCCATAATAGTATTATAGGCACCCCCATCTTGGGTTCCAGTCTATGTAATGGTAATCCGAGAAGTTCTAGAGAATTCAGAAATTGCGTTGGATAATTGACTACCTGTTCAGGATCTGGAATGTTATCCACTAGCCTGTAGATTTGAAATGTTTCTGGGAGGGACTGTAACAGCTGGTCATTGATCCTCTCAACTGCTTTGTTCTTTGGAGCCAGCATACATAACCAATTGCAGTTTTTGTAATTATGTTAGAGCTTTGCGAAAACGTTGGCCTTAAGCTCATCAGCAGTACTGACAACATTGCAGGCAGCGTTAATGGTCATCTCTCCATTGAAATCTACGTTGCCCTTGCTAAGTCTCAAAATGTTGCAGAAGAACTGAGCTGGCACCTGATCTTCAAATAATTGTACTCTTATGTTGCTGCTGAGAGTCAACGTTCGAATATGCCGCCATCTACGGAAAAGATTTCAGACATGCTCTGACTTCATCAACTCTGGTTCCTTTTGGTGTTTGCCTAAAGTCTCCAGAGAGCAAGAGTGTTATATCTCCCATAGGCGACTAACAATCCCTAATATCTCTCATGGTTCGATCCAATGCTTCCAGAGCTGCCCTGTGTGTCATGGTACATTCATACCATACGATCAACCTGCACCTTTTTATCACTTGGACCAATTCAGAGATTTTGCTGATACCACAAATTGGATTATCGGATGAAGTCAAGTCCAATAGAAGCTCTGAAGTTAAATGTGCAGTTCGGCCATCAAGCAGCAAAGTTGCAGCAATACCAGATGAGGCTGCAGCCAAAACTATGCCCTTGTGTTGTCGAACTTTGGTCAAAAATAGCTTCGTAACAAATGTCTTTCCTGTCCCTCCAGAAGCATCTAGGAAGAACATTCCATCTTTGGAGAAGCGGACACTGTCAACAACAGAGTCATAAACTCTCCTTTGGCACAGAAGAAACCTTCGCCCATTTTCATCAACATATGCACGGAAGATATTGCTATCATAAGATGTTTCTCCCAACATCTCTGTGGGTAAGGTATCGGTCCCAGTCTGATGAGTTTTGGGCATATGTCTGTAACACATTCCCTCCAATAGAAACGACATATAATTTTCTATAACCATTAACGCCCTGTTATAAATTTCATCACTGAAATCAATTTCCATACCTGGAAATTGGAGTTGGGCTTTATGCTTAAAGTCTTCAGTCTTAAACTATCCCTATACTTATGTCACAGAAAGGCAGGATCACTTATTTTGAATGTTTGCAATTGGACTGCAAAGAGTGACCTAAAACTCCCAGAGTGATAGTGACACAATAGCCTTCAGCCATTGTTGCATCCCATTGGGCATCATCTTTAAACAAACCTCGACTCAAGCATGCTTCTCGGTATGTCGTATAAACCAGTCCGTTTACATTTTTAAGCTCCTGGAAGGATGTTGAGCCTCAAACTTAGTGAAGAAGGAGACGAAGATAAAAGCATTCATAATGGCTGGGATATACAGTGTACACTCTATCTAGGCACACATCAAACTTAATTCCAGTGTGTTCCGATACATCTTGACCTCTCAATCGACGCACTCATTCCTTTTTGCCTTTCCAGACGTAATGACATTATGGGAGTACAGAAGTGTGCGGGCAAAAGGATCATTTTGGCACAGCTTGAAGAAAGCTGTGAGTGTCGTATTTTTGCGTGTGTGCGCTACCTGAACAGCATTTGCTTCAGTTAGGTAAACACGTTGATCGTTTTCCAGATGTACTGCAAGTTGCACAATAGCCGGGTGTCTTTCATGTAGTGGGAAGCTAAACAAGCGCCAAAATGCCTCATTACTGCTAATGTATCTGTCCATTTGATACTGGGTTAGCTCATCTGGGATATTTTTCTGCTGTAAGCCAAACATGGCCGTATGTGATCCCTTGTTGACGTAAATGCCTTTGACAGCAAGGGACAATAGAGTACTATCCGCCGGTTGTTAACCTCATGTTATCCAACCTTGGCTGAAAACATACCATCATCTGGGCTTCTACGCCTGTAAGAAGCGTATCCATCATTGCCAGACATGGCGAGTTGAGGTTAAAGCCCCTCCCACATAGGCCATATACCATGTTCCTTTAAACAATTTCATAGGGATCTCCTTCTCTGTCGATGGATTTGGAAACTCTGCCGGGAATACCCTGTCAATTTCATTAGACTGGATTTTTGTGGCCTGCCAAAGCAGAATGTGGGCACGTGGTAGCCCCCGTTTTTGTCACTCAATTATGTACATGTCACACTTTACGGTCCCCAAATATATTTCCCCTTTTTAATCAGATTCACGAGCTTCTCCAACTTCCGGCGAAAGACTCTGGCAAGGAGGGTCAGGTGTGTCTTTGGCCTTTTGGTACAGAAAATGTTCGTCTTTAACTGCCCTCTACTTTGGTTTTCATGTAAAGGTTACGAAGCGCTCTAGCCTACCATAGTGGCGTATATAGGTCATGGCATCCTGCGTCATTTCATGCATGTATCGAGGCCGTCAGTGAAGCTTGATGGTAGAATGCAGAGCTGCTCAAGATTGCCAAGTGCGTCATCATTGTTTTCGGTATCTCTCAGATGAACATAATTCTCCAATCGCAGTTGTTTTTGTTTCTAATGAAACACAGCTTCTCAAACTCAATTCTAGTAACCATATTAACTGCATATTGATGAAAGAGATCTCGAGAGTGATGAAGATGATTGAATGAATTGCCACACGTCATAAAACGGTGTCTAATAGTTTAAGCTGGTGGTCGATGAGGCTAGACTATTTCTTTCTAAAGCAACTAATAGCGATACTGAACACACAGATAAAAACAATAACAATAACATTTTCTACAAAAGCCAAATACATGTCAACTATAAACAAGTCGAATTTTCTCTTAGAAATATTATAAGGAAACACACAACCCAAGTCGACCTGAACAAGAAAACTAAATTATGTATGACAAAAAATTTAAAACAGCTAACCTTATCAGCAAAAATGACAACACACTCGCAAAATCAAAATTACAAAAAAAAACAAAAAAACAAAACATTATTTACGAATTCAAATGCACCATAAGGAACTATGTTCCTGATAAAACTAAAATCATAATTACATTGGTCATACTAATACATGCTTATCCAGATGACTTACCTTACACCTACCCGACCATAGCTCCATTAGGACTCATTTAAACAGGCACAAAATCATAGAAGACTTCATCCGAAACATAATAGTAGAAAATACAAGCATAATAACTTCATCAACATGTAAAAAAAACATTAAAAATAATGGAAGCACCAATAAAAAGAAAAAAAGAAAAAGTCAACACTGACTAACATTAACTATGAAAACGGCCACAATGTGCTGACCGTGTTCGGAAAATAAAACATTCCTATAACTTCAGACACATACAGAAAAAGCCGACATATTTAGTTAAAAACAAAATCGCCCTTGATAATAAATAAAAGAATAGCAGAAAACGTTTGGATATGCAGACGTTTTGGGCAGTTTTTACGTATTTTGACCACAAAAGAAAACCCCAAAATCGCAGTACTTTGTCAGTCGTTTTTTTTTCACTATGTATAAAGGGGGGGGGGTGCTGCCTAAATACATTATCTCTCTCTCTCTCTCTCTCTCTCTATATATATATATATATATATATATATATATATATATATATATATATATATATATATATATATATAGTTTTAAGGTATGCTATATTTCTGGATAAAAGTGCATAATATCAGGGATAGAATGTGTATGTGGACACTGAGGCTAACATCGAGCGCTGATTGTCTGTTTCATGCTTGAACGCAATCTTCAGGCCTGATAATTCTGTTCTATCTTCGTGGCCTGAAGCTAAAATTTATACAAATAATAAATATACATTTGTTCCTCATTGTTTGCTACAATGTTTCATGCAGGTAGCAATCATCAGGCATAATAAGGCAAGAGTTTGTGCCTGACGATTGTCACGTGCATGAAACACAAATTTGTACCAAACAGTAAAGAATAAATATATATTTAATATTATTAGCATATATATATATATATATATATATATATATATATATATATATATATATATATAAAATAAAAATATAGTTTTATGGTATGCCATGTTTGTGTGTAAAAGTGCTTAATATGTAAATATAAAAGTTCACACAGAACAACGAGCAGTAAAAGTCTGTTTTATGCCTAAAGATTGCGTTTAAGCATGAAACAGACTGTCGCTGCTCGGTGCTAATTTCAGTGTCCACTTTATATATATATATATATATATATACATACATACATACAGAGACAAACTTCTCACCTCTAGACTCCCACAATCAATGGACTTCGGATGCAACAGACAAAATCTGCAGGCAAAATAAAAGAAAGTCTGCAGGAAAAAACTTCCAAATCGTCAGCAATGTATTTCAAAATTTGCGGGCTTAACGGAACGAGTTTTATTAGTTTTGAAAGTGAGCACTTGGTGGCGGTGGAAGCCTTTTCAATTGTAAACAAAGACGGGCGTACAGTATATAAAATGCAATACATAAGCGCGTGCGGGAGAAAGTAGCTGTGAGAAATTTATTATCTTTATATTATTTTGATTAATATATCTATATTAAGTATATAATTTATTTATGCCATATATACATGTTTATAGTATTTACATTATGATCATAACTACTGGCAGTTACTATCGTGGTTTTACAACTCAAAAATAATTCCTTCCCATCTACGGACAATCAGCATTAACAGACCACCCATCCTATCTATTAGTCCTTTGATGAGAGGTTTGTCTGCATGAAATGGACTAAGTCCGACAATTATTTTAATATATTTTCTGTTTATACATTAATTAATACAAATATAAAGTTTGTCACTTAGCTCATTGGTGTTAATATCTTGAGTTCAGAATTTCATAGACGAATCCTCCTGCAATTACTCTATCCACCCGTCAGCAATTGGCTCTTTATATTTCTCATTTTTTCTTTTATATATGCACTTGTGCAAATTCATTGAAACAAAACGAATAATTCCGTTATTATTTACATTCTTTTTTTTCATATTTTTCCAATGAAACATGACCCACTGAACATGTTAGTACTTCGTATGTCCATTGCAGATTAACCACAGATTCTCGATTGGATTTAAATCAGGAGAGTTTCTGGGCCAGTCTGTAGTACTTTGATTTGCTCACTGGTAAGGCTTGCCAGTATCGCAGCCGGCCGGAAGTTACTGCCGGCTACTCAAACGTCTGAAAGCGTCACCGCGGAAAACAGAACGAATGCCGTTGTTCCATCTCCCTGCCTCAGAGCTGCCGCCTTGAACCCTAACAACAATCCTTCAACTGACACTCCCTGACTTCATAATCGAACTACACCAAACAATTCCTGTACCTACATTTGTCCAGATCGACAAATAAATCCGAGGTTTGTTATTCTAAACCTCTGTCTTTGTTCCTCATTGTCTTAGCTGTTCACACATTTCTTCGTTAAGTGGTGACTTCCGACGTGAGACAGCTAAACCGTGACGACCGATCTATATCGGTGGTCACGGCTAAACGATGATGGAGTCGGTCAAAAGTGATTCTTCAGACATGACGGCCGCGATCATACCGCTACCTGCATACCACCATAATGCAAAGAACTGGTTCTTGCAGGTAGAATCGATCTTTTCCATGTTACGCATAAGTTCACAGCGAACCAGATTCGCAAACGTAATGCAGAAACTCCCATCCGATATGATGGACGAGATTTCTGATGTCCTCTCCGATTTGTGCGAACATGAACCGTACGATCACTTAAAGGAAGCGATCCTCAAGCGTACTGGGCGTTCTGAGGAGGACATGATTCAAGAGATTCTACGGAACGTCACCAGAGGTGACAAAACACCAACCGAGCTTCTCAGGTATATGAGGAATCAGCTGGGAAAGCACAATGTATCAGAAAGGTTTCTTAGAGGCTTGTGGCTGGAGCGTTTGCCCAAATCAGTCGCTCAGATTATCGCCCCGATGACGAGAGCCACACCTCTGGATGATTTGGCAGAATCTGCTGACCTGGTTTTTGTTCAGTTTGACCACAGCGTTAACATAGTTCACCCTCCCGACACAGCAAAACACGAACGCTACGAGCGGGACGAGACAGAACAGGCGTTGGCCGACCTGCAAAGACAAATTCGAGAAATTCAGATCTCCCTGCGCTCACGGACAAGGAAACCAACCCCATCTCGACAACAAAGGAGTCGAACTCCCAGCCGAGAACGGCGAAGTGACTAGAGCATGTGTTGGTTTCATCGCACATTTGGCGATAGAGCCAGGAACTGTAAAACTCCCTGTACACACCCGTCTGTCCGGGGAAACGAGTAAACCGGAGAGTGGCGACGACTAACTCATCCGGTGCCAACACGCAATGTTGTCTATTCTACGTTTGGGATCGTCGGAACAAACTGAAATTCCTAGTAGACACAAGTGCGGCAATCAGTGTGGTACCCTATCAGAACGACCACGCTGCTAAGCCCACCCTGCTCAAACGACGAGCTGCGAATGGTTCCGCGATAGACACGTACGGAGAAGGACCCTTACTCTGAACATTGGCATCCGACGTGATTTCACTTGGACATTCTCCGTGGCCAACGTGAAGATACCTATCCTCGGCCTGGATTTCCTGGCGCATTACGCACTGGCGGTCCATATGAACCCTAGGACCCTATCCGACACAACTACGAATCTTCGTGTCTTACGTACGCCTACACGTCGAGGCTCTGCAGGAATCAGCGTCGCAACATGCCATGTCACAGACATAACACTGCCACTCCAAGCTACTGTCTCAGGTGACCACCAAACTCAGCACCACATCAGAACAAGAGGTCCCCCTGCACACTCCCACCAGCGACGACTTGCTCCACACAAACTGACGTACGCCAAGGAACAATTCGACAAAATGCTGAGTGGCGGCATCATTCGTCCTTCCGACAGCCCTTACGCCTCGCCACTGCACTTAGTGCCTAAACCTGGTGGCAAAGAATTTCGGATATGCGTCGACTACCGAAAATTAAATGCATCGACCGTACCAGACCGCTACCCCGTCCTTCATATCCACGAGTTTGCGTCCGGACTGGAGGGTTCTCGCATCTTTTCGAAAATCGACCTGACAAAGGCATACCATCAGATCCCCGTCGATGCAGAAGACGTCTCTAAGACGGCAGTCACAACACCGTTTGGCCTATATGAGTTTCTAAAAATGCCATTCGGCCTACGTAACGCTGCCCAGACCTTCCAACGGCTCATAGATGAAGTCCTGCGCGGACTACCACACGTATACGCTTACATCGACGACATCTTGGTGGCCAGTAAAGACGCCGACTCTCACAGGCAACACCTGCGAGAAGTTTTCCAGCGACTTTCACACTACGGTCTGAAGCTGAACCTGGACAAGTGCGTTTTCGGTGCGCCCAGTGTCGATTTTCTCGGGCACCACACCGACGCTAACGGCATATCACCTCTGCCAGACAAGATCAGCTCGATCCGGGGTTTTCCTACACCAACGTCCATCAAACAATTGCGACGTTTCCTCGGTATGATCAATTTCTATCGTCGATTCATCCCAAATTGTGCCACTATTCTCCAGCCACTGACGAACCTACTGCAGAGAAGGAATAAGGACATCGCGTTGGGGAGAGATGTTCTGCACGCATTACATACGGCGAAGGACGAATTAGCCAATTTCACTAGGCTTTCGCATATTAACGACGATCCGAAGATGCAACTGTCTCTGACAACCGACGCAGGAGTGGGCGCTGTGGTTGAGCAGGAATACAATTCACAACGCGAACCTATCGTATTCTTTTCGGCCAAGCTTTCGCCAGCCCAGAGAAAATACAGCACTTTCTCACGAGAACCCCTGCCTATCTACCTGTCCATCCGTTATTTCCGACATCTCCTGGAGGGAAGACATTTCATAATCTTCACGGATCACAAACCGCTGACTAACGCAATGAATGTCAGCGCAGACAAGTACACATCCCGCGAAACAAGTCACCTCGACTACATCTCACAGTTTACGACGGACATCAGACACGTCAAAGGAAAGAACAACACCGTCGCAGAAACATTATCTAGAACAGACGTCAATACCCTGGATAACAATATCCTGAGCCAAGAGCTGATAGCCAACAAACAAAAAGACGATACGACGATACCTGACCATATCAAGGAGACTTCTTTGAAACTGCAAGAATTCCCGTGTCCGTTCAGCAATAAAACTCTTTTCTGCGACACCGAGTTGGATACTACGAGACCATCTCTAAGAAAAACAGTATTTCTCCATTTCCACAATCTATCCCATCCGAGCAAGCGAGCGAGCGTCAAGCTTATCGCCGATCGATTCGTGTGGCCTAACATGAATTCAGACATCAGAAATTGGGTCTCAACCTGCATACAATGTCAAAAATGCAAAATTCAGAGGCACACAAAATCACCAGTTGGAACATTCGCTACACCCGACGCACGTTTCAGTCACATCCACGTTGACCTCGTCGGACCTCTACCAATGTGCCAGGGGTACCAATATCTTCTAACAATCATAGACGGTTTTTCGAGATGGCCTGTCGCTGCGCCGATTAAGGACATTTCCGTTACCACATTTTCTAAAGCCATTCTCACCAACTGGATTACGAACTTTGGCGTACCCCAAGTTCTTACTACAGATCAGAGGCTACAATTTCAGTTCTCGCTTTTCCGAGAATTCTCTCAACTTTTGGGTGTCAGGCACATTAAGACAACAGCTTACCACCCTTGCACAAACAGCCTCGTGGAAAGATTTCATCGATCCTTAAAGGCGTTCTTGTCAACCAAACTCAACATATACAACTGGGTCAACAACCTCCCCATGACCATGGTCTCTTTGCGGAATACCCTCAAAACTGATTTAGGTTGTTCGACAGCAGAGCTTGTGTTCGGCACACCTTTCTCCTTACCAGGACAATATTTCCACCTTCCGCAGTACTCTTGCACAACCTCACCAAGTTCTTTCATGCAAGATCTGCGCCACAAAATGGCCCAACTTACATACACTCCCCCACGACAACAAACCACAAGCTCCTACTTACCACAGGAACTGGATACCTGCGATTTTGTCTTTGTTAGGAACGACGCCATAAAAAAAACCTCTCACACCTAGCTACCAAGGTCCTTTCAAAGTTCTAAAGAGTTCCGAGAAATTTGTCACGATCATGTGCAGCAAAGACAAAGATACATTCTCCATCGACCGACTTAAACCAGCTTGGTTAGAAGAAACTTCTCCCGACCCAAACTTACCAACAATGACAGAAGATGAAACAACCACACCAGTCATTCAAACGAGATCTGGCAGAAGAGTTCATTTACCAGCCAAATTAAAGACATACGGTTTTTTTTTTGAATTGATCATAATCAATCCTCTAGGAAGGGGGTCTTATCACACATGACCGGAAGTTACTGCTGGCTACTCAAACATCTGAAAGCATCACCTTGGAAAACAGAACGAATGCCGTTAACTTCCGGTGACTCAGCGTTTTTTCAGAGAACGATACACAAAAAGCAAAACATAAACACAAGTCCTCCTAATGACCAGAAACTACTTTATATACACATAGTGTCCAAATGAAACCCATGTGTACAGACAAAATGCTGATGGTAATTTTTAATCATCAACCAAAAGTCATTGCTAACTGGCTACGATGCTGACCACAGCAGACATAAACACAGACGATTTCTTCCACCAAATAACTCAGCTGATTTGGCCCAGGGTAGAGCGACGTGCTCCCCCTCTCACCTTCACCTGGCCGACCCTCGCCGCTGACCGCACGAAGCAGCCAACCTCAGCAGCGGGCCGACCCAACTTCAGCAGCAGCAGCGGGCCAACCTTACTTCAGCAGCAGGCCGACCCAACCTCAGCAGCAGCAGCCAAACATTATATGCGACAATCCTTTTCAGGACTAACCTGGCCACATGAATTGCGACAGTCCTTTTCAGGACTAACCTTGACCCAACTTCAGCAGCAGCAGCAGCAGCAGCAGCAGCAGCAGGGGCCGACCCAACTTCAGCAGATGCAGCAGGAGCAGCGGGCCAACCCAACCTCAGCAGCAGCAACAGCCGAACATTATATGCAATATTCCTTTGCAGGACTAGCCTGGCTACATGATATGCGACAGTCCTTTTTAGGACTAACCTAGACATATTATATTGCAAAAGTCCCTTTTTTTAGAACTACCAAGCTGCGTTCTTACATGAACGTCATCCTAAGGATGAACAGGCTACACCAGCACGGTCTGCGCCGATCATCTCTCTCTCTTCTTAAATGCCAACGCGCTCTTTACAAAAGGCAGACATCCGGGGATCGACGGGACCTCGAATACCACTGGTCCATCTGCCTGCTTCAGAGCTGCCGCCTTGAACCCTAACAACAATCCTTCAACTGACACTCCCTGACTTCATGATCGAACTACGCTAAACAATTCCTGTACCTACATTTGTCCAGATCGACAAATAAATCCGACGTTTGTTATTCTAAACCTCAGCCTTTGTTCCTCATTGTCTTAGCTGTTCACACCTTTCTTCATTAAAAACTTGCGGAGGTGACATTCCCTATCGGCCCCGCAACACCAGTATGTTTGTTCACCATTAAAATTTCTGCAAGCTTCTTGAATTTCCCCAAGGGTGTATGCACTTTTCATTGGTGGAAAGGTAATATTTTTCCTTTCATAGTCTGCGTGTTTGTGTGCGTTTGTGCCTGTGTGAACGTGCTCATGTTTCACTTCTGATTAACTGACTGACCGATTTGTTCTTTAGGAGTTATCAACCCTTTGTGGATTATTTAAAGTCGAATCATACTTTGGATTGCAAGAATAATTCTTTTCTTTTTTTTTTTGTAAGTGAATATTGCATTAACAATTTTTAGAAAATAACAATGACTGTTTCTAAATGCACATCCCACTATTTAACACACAGCTGGGAGGGGGAGACAAATTCATACTTTTCCCAATGTTATCTGTGCATAAGTGAATGCAACGAACCTGACTGGAATTCAAACTCAGTTCTCCAATTTCTCATCCCAAGCCACTATCCATTACAATATTTGTGGAAAGAGTGTTTGATATCAGAGTGTTTGTAGCGGTCAATGCTATATGGTATGAGTTTCACACCTTCAGCAATTCTCAATCTATCTATCTTAATAAATATATATTTGTTCCTCACCATTTGGTTTAACAGATTTTCATGGACATAACCACAAAATGAAAAAAGTTTTTCAATTTGTGCCTGGCGATTACCACATATATAGATATAGAAATAGATAATGAATTGACTAAAAAATAGAATCTTTTCTGTTAATTCAACCCAAATAATGTAAAATTATTTATCGCAAATATTAATTTACCTAAAGAAATTGTAGATTTTAAATCAAACTTTGTTTTTTCATTAAATTTTTGGCACTCTTTTGAAATTATGAATTTTAAATCAAAATTTGTTTAACTTACCTCACAACTCCAACCCACAGAATGAAACACATTTTATAAGTGTGGATGATATTCAAAGTACTTAACAAGAAATCTTTTATTATTTAAAAAAAAAAAAAATCTGTTTCTGGCTTGTTTATTGGGGTAAACATGGACATAGACACCACACTTAGAAATAGTGCACCCGAGTCACCCACATTTGGGGCGATTGCAAAAGTCAACCCAACCAGAGTGCAATGGAAGGGCCTTGCTCTAGTAGAATTTGGTGTGAATTTTAGTAAATATAAATTCTTTATATTTTGGTGTGAATTAACCGAAAAGGGCTGAAACCTATATTGTCCATAAATTATTTGTATCATTTATTTTTAAATTCATAAAAACGATTTTACAGGTTTTATTGGAAAACATAGCTAAACAAATAAAGTTTTATTTAAACACATCAGAACACTTCCTCATGGGTTCCATTTCATGCACACAGCACATCTAGACAATTCTCAGTTTCTAACCATGTGCTTTGGAGTCATTCCTCATCAAACAAATGTAAGAAAAATATTCATTACACTCATACACAAACACTTCCACCCATCTAGTACTCTTCACAAGATATTCAATAGAGACACAATAAAAATAAGCTACAGTTGCACCGAGAAAATGATACAAATAATAGAAAGGCACAATAGAAAAGTAAAAAAAAAAAAAACAAGAAAAAAATCATGCACATAAACCAAACTTACCTGTATCCACAGAGTAAAGATCTAATGTCCCTTAAATGGTAATTGCATGCAAAACAATGTAATATATCAAGCCACTGTAAAATCAGCAGATAATGAAGAAAAAATATACATAGGAGTAACTGAAGAACCCTGAAAACAGAAACTATGCATGCAGAACATCCTTTACAAGTAGTAAATGAGCAAACAACACAATGTTTTCTAAACCTATATGGGGAATTAAAAACAAAAAACAAATTACACCAAAATTATCATGTAAAATAAGGAAAAATGAATACCTTGTAAAATACCACTAGAAGTGCAAATATATACCGTATATACACTACAGAAAATGTAACATACTTTAGGCAAAGCAAACACCTTAAACTAAATAAATAAGATAACCAGCTTTGTAGAAAAATAAATGCACAAAATTAACAAAAAACCTAAATAAATAAATAAATAATCAAGTAAATAATAAACAAATTAACAAACTATGAATGCTGTCATAAACACAAGTAAATGTAATAATAATAATAAACAACAACAAATAAGTAATCAATCATAATAAGTAAGAAGTTAACAACATTATAAAATAGTTACAAATAACCGCATTCGATCCATAATTATTCCTACTCAAAAGCCTGTAGAATAATTTGAAACATAACAATTACCCCGACCCAGTAACCGTTAGGATAATACAATAGCTCTTATTAACCATAATGCACCATTGATCAGCATATATAGTTAAGTCAAAACACAACACACATGACCTGAAGATTCAAGCATGAAACAGACTGCCATAACTTAGTCTGACCTATGTCCATTTTTATATTTACATATACACTATCTCTGATATTGAACTCTTTTAACCATAAATATAGCATACCTTAAAACTATTAGGTTGGTGCAAAAATAATGACGCAATAATGTTGTTTTTTGACGTATTTTTTAACGTCAAAAAACAGCATTATTACGTCATTATTTTTGCTCCAACCTAATATATATATATATATATATATATATATATATATATAATATTTTTATTATAATAAATTACAATAAAAACATTTTACGCTGCTATACAAAAACTTTCATGTTTCAGTACTAAGATAGCACTTCTTCAGGCAATTTATTTGGGAAAATTTAACTTCCGTAAAGAGGTAAAGATTGGTTTTTAAATTTCCCTAATAAATCATTTTTATCACAAGTTATTTACTATCACCTGAGGAAGTACAATCTTAGGACTGAAACATGAAAGTTTTTGTCTAGCAATGTAAAATGTTTTTATCATAATTTATTATAATAAAAATATTATAATATTTTGCTCTAATTTGTATTGAGCACATTTTTTTTAAAAGTAAATGCTACAAACAGTGGATGTTTACTTCATCGGTTATTTCTCTCATTTGAAGATATATGATCCACTGTCTTAACAGTAGGTTATTAATATTAATATTTTAATTTTACAATGGTCAGTTTTCATTTAGTACCTGAAGATTGCTGCTTACATAAAACACAGAGTTGTATCAAATGGTTAGGAAAAAAAAAAAAAAAAGTATGATTAACAGTATAAATTTAACTGTTATTTTACATTGAGTACTTTTATTACCATCAGCACTCATTCTGTAATATTTTATATATTCCACAATCAACCTCACCTTGTTTAATAATGGGAGTGATGAGCTGAAAGTTTGTTTTTTTTTAAATAGAAAGATGCTCACTCAAATTCCAGCTGTACTCAACACATGAAAGCTCAGAATAAATACTCATACTAGTATTCCAAACAACACTAAAAATACATCTCAGTCAAAACGTGAAGAGAAACTAACAACACCAAATCAAAACCCCCTTGAAAATGGCTAAGGAAGTGGCCAAAAGTGCTTGGGCAATGGACGATATGGACAGTTTTAGTACTCCCTCACTTTCACCAAATGAAAAAATGTAAGGACACTGGAAAAACTAAATAAAAAATTAATAAAATTTTTCTTATCTGTCATATTTAATGAAACATGTTTAAAAAAAGGCTGCTGCCCAAATATACATTAATCATATATATAATGGACTCTCCCGTCGGTTTCGATGTATGAGGATCTGACAACTTAATTGATTCAGTCATGAAATTTTGTGCGATAATCTTAAGTGGCACTTAAGACTTGCTAGTGATTTACAAAGGAAGATACATATGGAGCAAGAGTAAGGACTGAGGGATGAGATCACTGTTAGATTGGCTGACATTTTAGATCTTGCTCTCACTTCTTGAAGACAATTCAGACAAACTGATTGAAAACTGCTTAGTCCACTAAAACACGTTCATCTCCATTCTACCCGCTCCAAGGCTAAGCGCTTGAGCATGTTATGAGGTATGTTGATACCTGACATGGTCAGTATATATTATATATACTGACCTTCTCACTTTTATATAAAGGCAATGCCATTTTACATAGACATTGACCTTTTCAATTGTAACTTGTTTTTTGCAACATTGAAACAAAATGCGCATTATCATCATTATTATAATTATCATCATTCATTATAATTATTGCAAGTTCCCCTCAGAAACACTTTGGGATTTTAAAAATGTGACTTTCTTTATTGTTTTCCTCTGTGATCTGTAATCTGATTAAGTTTAGGATTATTAGATATTGAATATTCCCAATCATGGTCAAGATCAATTTTTTTTTTTATTATGTATAAACATGACAGGAGAAATTAACATTTTTTTTTAACCCATTCAATGCTAGAAACCCTGACAAAAATTATAGAATTAAAAAACCTAGAGGATGTTCACTTAGGTTTTTTGTTCAGCAGAAAATAAATTAATCAAAGTTAAGAGACAAAAACATTTTATTTAATAGCTCAGGGGTGGCCAAACCATGGCTTGTAAGCCACATCTTGCTCTTTGAACTTTAATATACACCTTTGACCTTGTGAAAATATGTTGGCTGAACTCCTTTTAGTTATACGTAAATAAAAAAAAATTTCAAATTTTATAATTATTTACTGGGTTTGAATTGAGACCACATTGTATTAAAATGTAAGTTTATTGTTAATGTGTATGTAACAAAAACGTATGTGTAAAATTGTTCATGTCTTGCAGCTCTCAAACATCTGTACTTTATCATATGTGACTTTTACATTAAGCAAATCTGGCCACCCCTGTAATAAGCGAACATTCTAGTTTCATAAAATATACCTTAAACAAAATAGATTAAATTACTTAAATTAATGGTATAATTTTTCCAAGCCAGGTTGAGGAAAATATTGACTTGAATTTTATAATAGAAACTTGAGGAAACTGAATAAAACTGTGGACAAGTTATATGATTCAGCTTGTGTATTGTACAGAAAAATCACACATGAATTAATATTCCTTTCCATGTGTGTTCTTTAGATAATTCCCTATTTTCATTCAACAATAATGGCAGGTTTGTATTTATGTGGAGGATTTTCTTGAGGCCGAATCCAGTCTGTTGAAAAGTTTATTAAATTTAAGTTGAGAAACCTGTTCTCGCTTAGCTCCATATCAACATCTTTTAAATATTTGAATCTTAACATCATTTCTAGAAAAGACAGTTTGACAGAGGATCAACTTCAATATGCTTCATCCTTATCACCTGTCACTTTCAATCACCAACGTATTGTTCAGTGAACTCATGAGAAGAAATGCTACAGGTGATTTATTGATCAACTAAATTTGTTTGCAACTAACATCAAATCAAAAATTACCTTTCAGAAATGAGTTTTGAATGCTTCCTACAACAGTGACGTTTTGTTGACATTGAATAAATTTATACAATAATCCATAACGATGTGGAATTGTTTCTCCAAGAATATGACGAAATCTTGCTCCCTTGAGTGCTTCTCTTGTTCCCTTTGTGAACTATCCTGATGGAAGCTCTCAAGAGAGTTTATAATTTTTTTCTCTTTAATCAATTTACCCCAAGCAAAACAAAAAAAGCCATTAAGACACTGGGAGCTACTGGGAGTGAAAGAGAATAAAAATATTTTAAAAGGAACCAGAAACCCAATCCAAAACAGGAAACATGGAATAAATCTCTGTTACTATTCAAAAATTGGTATTGGAATTTGAATGCATTCTATAATAGAGCTGAAGTATTGAGGGACAAGGAAACACGTGTTATATTTAACAAAATAAGTTAAGGAATTTATTTACAAGTTTACACATTTGGAATTGTCAGGAAAAGGAATCAAATATTTAAAGTTCATAGTTTCAATGAATTGTCAAGAAGAGAAATATGTTCATATTAAATCATCAGACACAAAGTAATATTACAAAATGTTTAAAACAAATTGAGAGAGCTTTTCATATAAAAGTTATATGGTTGTATTTAACATAAATGAAAAGATATATTTTAAGATACTTAGCTTTGGAGTTGAATAGAGATCTTTGAAATTGCCCTGCCCTCATTAGAGGCTGACAATGTATCAGCATGTAATTTGACACTGGCATTATTCAGACACGTGGAACTCTGCTTCTTTCTGCCTTTTCTCTCTCTCTTCCTTGATTCAACCTTTTCTGCCTATTTATATCAAAAAGCAACTTGACATTAGCTCGTTACTTTTTTCTTAGTTTGTAAGCCATTCTCTTTTCCATTGGTCAAAATAAGTTCTCACATAGGCTTGTTACACTTTGCCTTGATCTTTTCTTCTTCCCAGAGCCAATCCCTTTACTATTGGTCAAAATAAATTTTTGCACAGGCTCACGAATTTGAAAACAGTGAAGAAGAGAGTTATTTTTATTTTGTATTCACCACAGAGCTACTATAGATGACTTGTTGAAATTGAATAAATATATACAGTATGATGGTGTAAAATTGCTTAGCCAAGAAAATAACACAAAATCTTTCTTTCTTGAGTGCTTCTCTGAGGGAGCCTTTGTCAACCATCTTAAGGGAAAGCTCTGAAGCAGTTTTATTTTTTTTTCTTTTGCTTTTAACAACAAATATTGCCTTTGAGAATAAGGATTTGAATGCTTCCCACAACAGAGCTGCTATAGATGATCAGTTAAAATTGAATAAATTAATCAATTTAATAAGCCATGATAATGTTAAAGTGCTTCCTCCCAAAACAATCTTGTTCTCTTGAGTGCTTCTCTGATGCAGCATTTGCCAAACACCCTGCCAGAAGCTCTCAAGGATTGTTTTATAATTTTGTTTTTTTAGGGACCCTGAAAAAAAAAAAAAGCCATTAGTCTTATCTAGTGGTAATAAAGAAAACACAAAAAAGTGGCTCAGTGAACCTTGTCTGCAGAAACTGTGGCATTGTTTGGCTGTGTGTTGATGCAGCTGCTTTTTATGAAAGTATCATTTAAAGAAGTGACAGATTGTCCTGAGCTGAAAATAAACTGTTTCACAGATAATAAAGGTTGTACAGAGTCACTGTGTTCTACAAAAAAGAAATGTAGAAGATAAAAGGTTTAGTATAGGGTATTATGTCACCTGTAGCTCTTTCTCTTTCTACTACACGCCATGAGTGTGATATACAGAATTATTACTCCCCTCGAGAAAGAAATGTAGCCACTTATATAGTAATGTGTTGATACGTTTGCATAGGTGTGATGTCCATTTCATCAAATCACAGCACATGTGCACCTCTAAGCCTCGAACTGAATTTCCTATTACAGCTGCAGCAATTTGAACACACTGCATAGTAGGTAAGCCATGCTCTGTGTTACTAAAGTTCAGAATAGACATTACCAATATTAAAGAGCAATAAGAAAGAGATAAATAGCTTTACATGGACTGCCAAATCTCAACAGAGTCCATAAAAAGAAATGAAGAATTGCTGTCAATGGGACTAAACAGTAGCTCTGTTCTCTTCTTTGTAAGAAAAAAAAAAAAAAACTTAGACTTTTAATCTTTAATAGTCTTTATCTCACTAGACTCAAGCAATATAAAAAGGTTTTTACCAACTAATCTCTACTCCTTTCACCAACCAATCCTCAGAATGAAATTGTTCACAGTATCTATAATTTGTATTTATACAGTAAGAAGAAAACTCTTAGTATTAAAATTTACATCTACGTAAATTATTAAATATTATCTGCATAATGGAAGTTTTTCTAAAATAAAATTTTTACCTTTAAAAAAAAAAAAAAAAAAGAAGAGAGAGAGATTATATATATATATATATATAAAAAATAGACTTCTAGGATTATTCCACTTGTCTACCAAAAATCTTCTGACAATCACTAGGTGACACTACTGAAGAAGTATAAAAGAAAAGGGTGCACAAATCTAATTCTCTTTTTTTTTTTTTTGTCTACAAGATGACTTATAGATAAGAAGATATGTCTCATTTCCCCTCTGCAAGGCCTTTTGGTTCCCAGTGAAACTCATGTTGAGTACAACACCAAATAGTATACAATGCCCTAAGCTTACTTAACTACATGCCGACATGTCTAATAATTCTTTCAAACCAATACATAAAACTGCCTTCTCAAATTTATGTTTCTCATCCATTCTGTATTTTATTTAGTTTGCTCAGGGAATAAAATATGTTGTTGTTAATTGTTAATGTATAGTTTAAAAGCTTGTTTTTTTTTTGGGGGGGGGGGCCCAATTTACAGAAGAGAAAAAATAAATAAAATACAAATAAAATAGTAGAAAAATGAACTTTTGTAGACAACAAATGAATGAACTCAAGTTATGTTTGGCAAGTAAAGTAATCCGTGTAAGACAATTCACTTCCTTAATGTTCACACTAATCACAATAAATTCTCATTAGTCATGATGAATGATTATACTCTCAAAGAGGCTCCTTGTTTCAAACCAAACAAATAATTGAAAAAAAAAAAAAAAACCTTAAGAAATTATTTAAGATACCAAGTTAAACAGATATTGTTAAGGTGCTACATAATCATGGCCCTGTGCCAGACTAACCTCAGCAAATATTTATTATTGTGCAAGTGTAAGAGTATCTTTCATTTTAATTCAATATTTTTTTGCAGGGGGTGGGGTATTCATGATTAAATTTATTTTGCGTACAAAATAATTTAAGAAAAACAAAAGGCGGAATGTTGTTAGAGATGCACCCCACCTAAAAATTAATTTGAGTATACATAGGTAACTCCATGAAATCACTAAAAAAAATAGCATAGCATAGCATAGCATGATGAAAAAGACGCCAAACTTGACGAAAACAAAATTTTATAGTCTAAATGTTCATGTTATTATTAAGAGGAAAGACCAAAGTTTTCTTTTTAATTATTTTTTAAAATTTTTCTTTCTTTTTAGAACATTCTAAAATTTGATTAAAAAAACTGTTTTTCTTTGTATCACTGGAACTAGTAAAATAACAGACAATTTTTAGCATGTTTTTTTTTTTTGTATGACACACATTAAATTTGGAAAATCTTGCAAAAATAAAAATAATTATCGAATGTTAATGAAACTTTCAGAAACTATTCACAGATGATCAAAATTATTATAAATAAGTTTTTTTTTTTTTATTAAAATCATGGCAGAAATATTTTTTTTTATATTTAATTTAAGGCCTTTACTTTTGCGAAACATGTGTGGAGAAGTTAATTTGATTTTTCAATTTCAACAGAGAAGGGTACCTACAAGTATCAGTATCATCTTATGAAATTTATATTATCTTATTTTTATATTAATCTCAGTTATGACATTTTTCCATAAATGAAATATCAAAATTAATAATAAAATGAATGGAAATACAAATAACACAGTAAAATGTAATACATGTACATAAAATTATAGTATTTTATGTACACTTCTGATAAAATTTCATAAGAAAGGTACCTATAAATTAATTAGACACCTTTCTTATGAAATTTAATCTCACTCTTAACAGTCTTATTTTAATTTCTTTATAATATATTTTCCATAAAGCATCGTAAACATAAAGGTGAAAGCTAAGTACAAAAAAAAAAAAAGAAAAAAAAAAAAGAGTGCTGAAAGTTTTCCTTAAAAATAACGAGGTAAATAATTTTTTCACTTAAATCTAAATAACTTCACTTTTCTGCTTCCGTAGAACAAATTACACTCACGTAAATCCGTCAATACGTCATTCAACACCTGACAAGTGATGCTAAAGTTTATGACCTGCTTTGTTTTATTTTCAAATTACATCTTTTTGGCACAGAAGCTAAGTCAACCTTGGTTCATATTATTTTAAATAAACAATTTCTGATTTTCTTAAAATAAGTTTTGAAAAAATGATAATTGATTTTTAAAAGAATTTCAAAGTGAGATTTTCATCTTTTACTTCCAATTGTGCAGCGATATGTTACTCCTGGTGCTATCATTCATAGTGATGGATGGGATGCTTATAATGGGTTAGCTGCACTTGGGTTTCACTTTCAGCATTTACTTGTCAACCATAATTAGAATTTTATTGACCCAATGACGGGGGTCTGTACTAATCATGTAGAGAAGCATATTGTTCAAGAATCAAGAAACACCTAAAGAGAATTGATGGTTCAAATGGTGATATGAAATGGTCACACCTAGATGAGGCAATTTATAGAAATTTTTTTAAGTTCAAAGCTAATAATGTTTGGGGGAATATAGACAATTTTTTGGAACATATCTCTTTCAAAACACATTTTAAATGTTTCCTGGTTTTAAATTAATACTGTCACAGGAATGTATACTTAGGTACCTCCATGAGATCACTAAAAATAGCATCGCATGATGAAAAAGACGCCAAACTTGACGAAAACAAAATTTTATCGTCTAAGTGTTCATGTTATTATTAAGAGGAAAGATCAAAGTATTTTTGGGGTGTTTGTTTTTTTTGTTTTTTTTTTAATCGTTCTGATCCTGTCCGAAATTTTCGTTAAAAATCTTTTTTTTTTTTTTTTCTTTTTTTTTTAGTCAACAAAATTGACATATAATCGATTATGGCATCCATTTTTTTTTCTATTTTAAAATAGGAAAAAAATGGATGCCATAATCGATTATGTCAATTTTGTTGACTAAAAAAAAAAAAAAGATTTGATTAGTACAGCCCCCCCGTCATTATGGCTGACAAGTAGATGCTGAAAGTGAAAACCAAGCGCAGAACCCATTAAGCATCCCATCCATCACTATGAATGATAGCACCAGGAGTAACATATCGCTGCACAATTGGAAGTAAGATTTCCACTCTTGTCAGCTGCATGCACTAAATAGCGTTTTTTTTTGTTTTTTTTTTAATCAATATCGTCAAGTCGAAAAAAAAAAAAAAAAAAAAAAAAAAAATTCATTCTTGATGTACTACTCTTCCAACATTTTTCTTTCTTTTAATTAAACATCAGAGATTCATATTCTTGTAGAATACTGTTGTTTTGTCAGATCTATTGATGTGTATTGACCATAACAGTGCTACAACATCTCTACAATTTTGGTACCACTATTCAATTGCATGAAGCCTGCTGATGTAACAGGTGTTTCTATCATCCAATGGAAAATCAATTCAACAATTATCTCTTGGGAGACAGACATGACGGGGTGCGTCTAACAACATTCCGCCAAACAAAATAGCTATTTTTATTTTTTAACAAGAGAAGCATATACCTAACTAAAAATAAAATATAAATCAATAACCTGGACATTTGAGTGTTAGTTGAATAAAAAAAAAAAAAAAAAAAAACTTGATATGCTCCATTCAATCAACACCGGTGCTGTTGATTCAACACGACGTCCAATTGGGTTCCATGATAAAAAATTAACTCCCTTGTTTTAGCATCGGTGTTGCTATTGGAAACGTGACGTCACAACAAAGCAGTATTTAAAAATCAAAGCGCGCGCAAAATAATAGCTCGAACCCAAATGGGCCATCTCCACTATGGTTCCAAGAAAAGGGAGATATACCAAGAATGCTCGAACAATTTCTCTGTAAGCGCACATAAATCTTGACCTTGTGTCAATCTTGTACAAAGAAATGCTGTCAACAACACCTCCCTTTAGTTTAAAAAGAAGTAGAAATCTCTCGGCTGAGACGGTCGTCTCTCTGATCAAAATTCAAATTCTTTCTTATGTAAGAAAGTTTTTTTTTATTTTTATTTTGTTATTTTTGTACATTAAATCATTTTACAATGTAACCCGGATATAAGAGAGTTGTCGGGACCGGAAAATAAGTCTCTTATATCCGGGTTTGGTCTATATACTAACACAGGCTCTAATTTGGGACCAGAGAAAATCTCTCTTATACCCGGGTTACACTGTAGTTCCGTGCATTAACTATAAAATGTTTCCTGTTCGCATTTTAAAGTCCTCTACATTACCAGAAAGAAAAAGAATTTTATTTTTGCTAAAATTAAAAATTTATCTACTTTTTTTTTCTCGCATATTTTTTTTTTTTTGGAGGGGGTGCAAAAGTCACTAAGTTAATAAATAAAGGAAGAAATATTATCGTTGGATTCTTAGTTGGAGTCAAAACAATATAATTTTTATTCAAGTATTAACTAACTTTTTCTTCGTTTAAATTTTATCGTCTGTATCGCTCGCCATATCACATTTGGCGGGAAATATCGTAAAGTAGCCAGTTATTTTTATTTTACCAACGTACTATATTTCAGCTGTTCATATTGCCTCATATCAAGACATTTTTTAAAAGAATATTTGGGAAATTTGCAGATTAAGCATTACCAATTGTAATAAAAATTTCCATTCTGGTGTAAAATTGCGTGATTATTTCGAAAATAACAAGTTTGCGGAAATGTACCGTAGCAGTTATTGACACACACAAAAAAAAAAAAAAAAAAAGTGGACGCGCTGTAGCCGCGACGCAAATAAGGCCAAACTTATATTGTCCATAACTCCTAAACGGTACATTTCCGCAAACTTTGTTATTTTCGAAATAAGCATACAAATTGATACCAGAAAGGAAATTTTCATTACAATTAGTTTCCGGGGCTTAATCTGCAAATTTACTTCCCCAAAGTTTTTACCAAAATAATAATAATAATAATAAAAAAAAAAAAAAAAAATACTACTGAATAAGTACTGAAAATTTTGTTTGAATCAGATAATTCCCTGAATTTTACCAAATAAAACCGTAGATTAGAGTTTTTTATTTTTATTTATTTGTCTCTAGAAAAAATGTTTAGTGAAAGACTTAATGAACCGTACCCTATTGGAATTTAAAATTTTATTCACAATTTACTAGTATTTCATAAAAAAGAAACATTTGTAAATGATTTATTTTAAAAATATTAGCATTGTGGAAAACCTTGTTTGGAAGTGTAATTAAAATTAAAAAAAAAAAAAAAAAATCGTAAAAATTCATTATTCATAAAAAATATTTCTTCAAGATAGAGCCCATAATTATTCATAAAAATAAAAGCTTTTCTAATTAAATAGTATCCCAAGATGATTGCATTTTTTATTTTGCTATTCAGAGCAGATTTTCATTAAATAAATTTGGAAAAAAAAAAAAAAAAAAAAAATTTAGATTATAAAAGAAGTGCTGCTTTGAACAATTGAAGCGGGAGACAATTTCTTCAAATTTCATTCATTTATGAATAAGTCCTGAAAGTTTCATTACAATGAATGCGACAATTATTTGATTTTTGCAAACATTTCCAATTCAATGTTTTACACTGTTTTTGTTAACGTAAAAAGGGCGATAAATTTCCTAAATCTTTGCTGCTTACGCAAGAAAAAAAATTTTTAACCTAAATTTCGAACGTACTAGAATTGATTAAAAATTTAAAATTAAAAATAGTAATAATTTTATATTAGCAATGTAGAAAAAATTATTAGCTCTCACAATAGCAGAATTATAAAAGAATTTCATAATCAACTACAAAAAGATCTTAATGCAAACTAAAAGAAAACATCTATCTGTAATTACAGGGCAGGATCCATTTGTTCAATAAAGGGAATATGCATGGCAGAAAATGTGATATACTAAGTTACAATTTTCCCCAAGGAAGATATTAAACAGAAAAAGATATATATAGGAATATTGGCAGGAAATTGGAAGCAACGTTTTTATAACTATCACCAGTCATTCACAAATAAATCTAAAAAACACCAAACAGCACTGTCAAAACATTATTGGGATTTGTTGGAGAACAACTTAACCCCACAAGTAACATGGAAAATCATCTCAAGGGTTAGAACTCCAATAAATTTCAGAGACCGATGTTACTTGTGTATAAAAGAGAAGATCCTAATGATAAAGCAAAGATCTGGACATATTACTGAACCAACATAACTAGTTAATTTTTAAATGTAGACATAAAAACCACCTCAATCTAACTAAATATATTTAGAAATAACTATATAGAAAGGAAAATATTATGTTATTTTTGGTTTTGGAAATGATTATATGCACACATGGATGCGGATGCATAATTGTATGTATACAAATGTGTAGATGAACTTGGACATTGATATGTGGTCTTATGTATGTATGTATGTATGTATGTATGTGCAATAGGATAGGGATATATATATGTGTATGTATGTGTGTATTTATATATATTTATTATGTATGTATAGATGTATGAGTGTATTCATAAGTTTAGCTAGATATGTTAGATATAGAGAGAGAGAGAGAGAGAGATAGAGATAGAGATGTAATTATTTGAGAGTTTGTATTTGTAATATGTATGAATATATGTAAAATATAGTAATATAAATACATATGCAGGTGTGGGTGTTTATGGTCATAGATCTGTTTTATATATATATATATATATAAAAAGTATTCTAATGGAAGGACAAAGTTATTTTATTGAATTTTTAATATTACTTTTATTAATGTTTAATCTTACTTTCTCTTTTAATATTCTTTAATTAGAATTGTGAGATTAAAATTTTTTATCATCTGGAGGTAATTTCATTTTAAATTGATATTTTCAATTTAAATATATCACTCTTAAACTATCAATATTGATAGTAAAATTAGAAATATTTGTTTTGATATTTCAACACTAAAGTCATCACCTAACGTTAAACATTAACTGTGAAATTAAAGAAAAATTTAAATAGATGTAAATATAAGTATGTTTAATTATTTGTAAATGTATGTAAGTATTTATGTATGAATATGTATAGGTACCTGTGTATATAGATACATGTGTGTGCCTATGTGTGTAATTGCACATATAAATGAATGTATGTATATGTAGGATTTGCACAAGTGTATATGTGGTATATATGAGAAAAAAAAAAACAAAATCTTTAATATTACCTTCAAATATTACTCCATCTTAATTTAAAACCTTAAGTAAGAAAGATTACCCATCTAAAAAATAGTTACAAATTACATTCATGAATTAGATTCAAACTGATAAAGATATTACCTTAACAGTCTTTTACAATATTAAAAGATTACTATTGGTTAACTGTTATATTTTTAAGAAAAATTTTTAATGTGTTCTCTATGACTGTGTTAATAAATACAGTGTTTAACTTATATTAAATCCCTAAATTATTTGTAAAAGAGTTAAATATTTAAATTGCTAGCAAGAATCAAATTAATTTCTTCGTAGATTTTTTAGACATTTAAATTACTATCAAACATTAAAATCTATTTACATAAATTGCTAAAAGTATGCCACCCCTCTCCTTCCTACGTGAAACCTATTTACAGCCTCTTTCTCTTTTCTCTCTCTTTTCAATATATCACTTCCGTTAAGTTAACCGATTAAATAGGTCAAGGTCTGGTCCCTCCTCCCCCAATACTAAGTATGATTGAAAGAAATATTAAATAAACCCTCTCAAAACTTGACCACGTCTCTCAATCCACCCCTCTGTTAAATTACAAAAACTTACACTACCCATCAAAAGTATGAATTTTCATTTCATTTTGTTTCGTCTCATCTTTTGGAAGTGCTATCTGATGATCCAGAGTCCTTTAAAAGGCCTCTGGTGAAATAAATTATTATAATGGAACCTTAAAGTGGTCTGTTTTTCTTATATATATATATATATATATATATATATATCTCTAAGAAATGTGCCGATTTTCTATTATACGGTTGACTATATACACAATATTCTCAGAAAACAAGAGCAATAACTATAGTAAATTTACAACCAAAAATATTTAGAATTTAATAAAACATTAGACTGAACAATATTTTCTTAAATTTCAAGATTACTAAGTACTTAAAAATGAATAAAAAGGTACTCACATCAATTCAATTACATTTTTAACGCCTATACCAAAGCCTCCATAGAACATTAAGTAAATATCAATGTCAAACACGCAAACACCTTGTCTATTTTTTTTTTTTTTTTGTTGTTTTTTTTCGTTATTTTAAACTTTAAATAATATTGATTTCAAATTAAACTTTAATTCACTTTGTCTTCCTTAAGTTTCAAAAGTATATTTTAGGGAAAAAATTTTAAAAGAGAATTACACTGTGATGAAAGACAACTAAAAAATGGATGCTAATCAGCTATTTTAGGAAAAAAAAAAATTAGTTATTGAAATATAGTAAGGTTCCTTGTTGGAAATATTAAATTATTAACTTGAAATTAAAGCTAAAATAAAAGCTTTTAAGAAAGATTACCCATTTTTAAAAATTCATTTTAAACCTTAAGTCGGGGCGTTTTTTTTTTTGTTTTAAGTTATCTAAAGACTCCCCCAATTTTGAAGGATTCAAAAAGTCGTGTAAAAAAAGGAATTAAGAGGAATGACGGAATTATTTACGACGAAATTAACAATTTTATTTTCCGGAACTCTGCAGAGGATCTGTGTAGTTAGTATGTGTGCACTCTGTATGATATTTAATTAATTTTATTTTTATAGTATTTTACAAGTTTATCTTCAGGTTGAAGGTTCTCAAAGGCAGATCTACAAAAACCCAATGATAAGGGAAATAACTTTAGACAACATGACGTGAGAGTTATTTCCCTTGCATATACATTTAATTTAAGCAGGAAATGGTGGGGTGGGGGTCACATCAAGTAAAACAATTTCTCTCAAATAAGAGATGTAGAAAATCGCTCGGGAGTACCGGAAAACTGGTTTTAAAATAAATAAATAAAAAATAATAATTTAGAAAAGGGGTCTTATTTCATAAAATTGATTCTCGGCTTTTTAGTTATTTGACTTAGCTGTATTTTACAAGTGTCAATTTTGGCCCCATGTTTTATACATCATTGATAATGTATAGGAAACACCTCACTTCTTTAAAAATAAATGTATTTTCTTGATTCTGACAAATGTTGCACCTTTAAGGAAGGTCTAAAGAATGCTAACACCCAACCCCATTTTTTAACGAGCGACCATTTTTAAAGTTATCAGTTAAATAAATGACATTATATCTGGTTACTTTAATTTTGAATAATTTAATGGTGTCTGCAATATAATAAATGAGAAACTTGTGTAAAGAGACATTAAAAGTAGGAGACAGACCTTAATGGTAAACTTTCTGAAAAGGATAAGAATACAATACCACAATTTAGTGTTTAAAAGAAATTTATCTGATTAGTTATAAAATATGAAATACTTGTCCAAATAGTTGAGAAGCCATCTCAGAATCGTAGACAATTGTTCCAGACCAATATATAATGCAGGAATAATGGCATCTTTAAAAAGAAATCTTAGTAATGATGAAAATTGAAATATTCCATAAACAGAAACTGGCTGTCATGTTATTAATTCTTAGTGAAAATAGAGGACACAAATTCACCAAGAAGGAAAATATTTTAGTACTATATGAAAAAGCAACTTAGTTATATTCAGTCAATAGCAGCTAAAATCCTAGTACCAGTCTATAAAAATATATAATTGCATTTGTCATATAATGTCTCTTATGAATCCTGCTCTCATTAAAAACATCAGTTTCTGAAATGGGAAAATTTATATCCTTTATTAAATCTCGAGGAATGACACTTTACGAAATAAAAAGAAGTAAGCACATCAGTGTTATGATTAATTATTAACATTAATTAGACCCCCCCCCCAAAAAAAAAAATCACTTCTATCTTGGTTGCATTCTTGCCAATACAACTGGAAGAAACAAATAGTTAATATATAAAACAAAATTGTATATCTTTATAATCATGAAAAGGTGTAAATCTCATTTGAACAAAATTTTTCATTTTAATTATATTTCTATAATTATAATGAAATGGCATGTATACAAATAATGAATTAAGTGGATACAAATGGAATCGTGATTAAAATATCAGGATTCAAACCACAAGACCTGGACTATTTATAATAATATTTCTTAGAAGAAGCAAGAATGAGGTATAGGACAGGCCACAATAGCATGGTCAACAACTCACCGTCATCACATAGCAAGTTGTCTCAGTACGTTAAGGAGTCTGCATAGCAGTGTAGTCTTCACACTTCTATTACTACCACCATATTGATTTTCATCAGGTGTTTTTTGGTCTTATTAAAAACAAAAACACACAAAGAAACCATTATTGTCAGAAATCCATGCTCACCTAGTTTGGCTCGTGCAAGTCCTGACCAATACAGTAGGGTCTGCCATTTTCGGCTAGCCTACAAGTTCCGTAACATTCCTTAGCATTGGTAGTGGCTTTAAATTGGATATTAATAGGATTAGTGGGATGATACAAAAAGGTAGAGATCTTCAGGCTATTGTAAGATTATTCCAACCCAGTATCTCATACAAATAATCTTAACTAAATCTTAGACTAAATTACAAGACAAAGTTCAAGTAAGAAACATGAATACTCTAGCATATAGAGTTCAAGGTTTTTGGTGTAATACATTTATTTTCCAAACAATCTGGACAGAAATATTGGTTGATCACTTAAGACAAAACTGGCTCTCACCATGCAATGTTGATTCCTATCAGATCATTACAAAATTGTGCCAGATTTTCTTCATTAATATGAAATGACTGCAACTTAACACAGGCATTTGTTTTGGTACTGATTTCTGGTGTGTTAGAGACTGAAATCTTTCATTCAGTTGCAAGCTGGATTTTATTGAATGCTGTTTTGTCCACATGAATGCCTTAAAAGATGGACAATGAATAGTTGCACTTTCACCATATTATGCTCTATGAATTTCTGAATAGAATAAGTGTTTAAACAGACAAAAGGAAAAAAAAAAAAAAAAAAAAAAAAAACACATTTGGGTTTATCTCGATCAAGCTCCAGTTCTTCAAAGTTTTTTTAAAGAAAAAAAAAAAACAAAGACACTCTCTGCCTGCCTTTATGGAGAAAAATTTTGATGGAAGAGACTGCGAAGAGTTTGGAGAAAAAAAAATAAATTGCATGTTGCAAAACAGATCCTGCAGAAGACTAGAGTTGAAATAGGAAAACTTCCAGCAGTATGTAAGATTTTTCTAATTGGGCTGAAACTTTTGCAATGATCTAATATATCAACGCTCATATCTACAAATGTTCTGTCACTGATTTAGTATACTTCCTTCATAAGATATGTATAAGTTCTAATTATGAGTGCCATAAGCTATTATCAAAGAATGAGCATCAATGGATTAAAGAGTTCAAAATTTATTTTATGCCTTAGTTTTAAATATGCCAATAAAAATATAAAAAAACTATTCTACTGAAACCAATTACATAATTACAAAGAAACAAAAAAAAATCTATGTAGCAACATAAAAATATAGAAAATTTAATTTATTATCCAAGCAACATAACTGCTTCCTCCAGATTCTACCATATGGACAAAGAAATTTACTAATTCTTGACATTATCACTGCCAAGAACTCCACCCCTAAATTCAGTCTCTGGTCAAGTGACTGGAGTTGCCAATAAAACATTAGCAATAAACATTGAAATTCTTGCTAGCAATACTCAAAAATTCCAGACAGGGAGAATTAAAGATATTAGTCTAAAAAAACGTTTGAAAGTTAAAAACATTAGGAAGACAAAGCTGGCAGGTCTTATTATTTTTTTTTTTTTTTCCAAAAATAACCACCATTGTCTCCACTCTTTAGCCAAATTTGTTTTTAGACTATCTTGGTCAAACTAATCTGGCTTTTTTCAAATTGAAAACTCTGTAAAACTTAGCAAACATTTTTACATGAATTTAAAAAAAGAAAAAAAAAGGAAGGTAAGCTGAAAGGAAAAATATAAAATCTCTTTGATTAAGAATCAAATCAACAAGATTTACACCAAAAACAATGAAACAGTAAAAATGGTATTGAATTTTTATTTGTTTACAGAGAACTCCAAGTGATCATGGTTGATTACTATTCACAGACAGACCAAAGGTAATTGTTCTTTTGTCATCAGCTATGCTAAGGAAAGCAACTTGAGCAAGGTCCGGTGTTGATGCAGCCAATGACACCATAATCACAAATGTGTAAGAACTAAAAGATTGTAACTAGGAACACATCATTACTTTTGGTAATGTTTTAGGCTGGATAGGATATATCCAGCTGGTAATATAATCAGAGATACCATTATGGTTCCCAAGCCGTATTTCTCCTGGGGAAAGAGAGAGAGAGAGAGAGACAAAATAAATAACTATGAATGCAAATTTTAGTCAGATTTGCTTTGAAAACAATAGAAAGTTTTAATGCTACTTGTGATAAACATTAAGAGTAGTTCAAATAAATTACCTATTTTGTTTGATAAATACCTGAAGAAACATGTCTGCTTCAGAATTTACCCCAAACAAATTCAGAAACAATAAAAAAATCAAAACAATACTTGAAATATTAAGCCAAAATCTTAAGTCTTTTTGATTTTTATTATTGCTGAATTAATTTAAAATGTAACTTGGCATTAATTTGTAAATTGTAGACATACTCAGCTTCTGCATATTCACAGAAGCTGAAAAACGGAGTTAGCAAAAATAAAATAAAAATGCATTTTATAAACCAATAAAATTAAAGATCTTTTTAACAATTTTTAATATATCAATTAGAAGTCTTTTACATGTCAGTCAACCAAAAGATAACTAAAAAGAATTCACAAGCAAAATGTACCTGAAACAGACAATGATGGGAAATTTATCAACAGCCAATAACAAAGATACGAGTACTATTTTTACAAGGAAAAAGTAATTCTTCAAAAAGATACATATATGTAAATTGATAGAATTACAAAAGCCCAAATTTTACAAGATAAGCTTTTACAAGCTATAATGAAATATTATTTGTACTTTAGCCATTTACTTTTAAGTTTTAATTAACTTAATCTTTGTTATTTTTTTTTTATCTTGATCAAGTATTTAGTTACAGCTAGATAAAACACAAAGATTCCCATATGAAAATTCAATTTATCCTGGAGAATAATCTTTTAAATTGTGAGTTAAGAATTACCCAATGCTGAAGCAAAATACTCATTAGAAGTATTTAAAAAGAGGTGGGGGTCAGAGTTGTCACAAATAGCTTAGCCTGGTTTCAAAATCCAACCACAAGCTAATTTGGTGTTTGTCTATATATTTTATACAGGGGCTTATTTTCCCTGAAAAGGGAAAAAGGAATGGCCTACTCAAAACTGAAATCATGATTTTGAAATGAATTTTTTTTTTTTTGTTTTTAGCAATAACATGTCAACTACCATTTTAATTTACTACTGTTTGCCTTTCAACTCATTCAACTGAAATCAAAAGAAAAAGTTGGTAATGTTTTTAATACATATCCCTACTGTCTCCCTGCAGTTTTCAGTATTTAGGAATCAAGTTTCTTGAAACTGGCTTGAATTAATAATAAAAAAAAGGTGGTGGTAGTGGGGAGGGGGATAAAAAAAATTGTCTTTCTTGTATCCTTTCCTTTTTTTCCCTATCACATGTAGGGACATTTTTTTCATTTCAGAAAGACATTTTACGAATTAAACTTTTTTCAAAAATGTTACTTAATAATTTCAATAAAGCGACCAAACGATAATGTAGCTTTTTGTCTCTAAATGACTGTGGTTCTACTTTTCTGTAGGTTTTGCCACTTTCACTTAATTCATATTTAGAATTGTAGAATTCTTTGCAACGGTTGCCCCAGGAACTCATCAAGTTAAGGGCTGTAGTATGAGGTTCAAAACACTATCAAGCTGGAGCAACAATAGGTGGATATTCCAGCTAGTAAAAGGTTTCATTTTCCTTTTAATAACATTTATACATTGTTACACTTTCTCACTAATGAAGCAAGAACAGAAATCTATACTGGAAAAAGGAGAAAATTTTTTTTAAAAATGGAATTCCCAAAAGTAAAAAAACTGGTCTCTCTAGATATGTACAAGTGAAACAATAGCAAGCAAATTAGTTCCACTAACAGATCATGAAAGGAAAGTTCTCTTGTCTTACTCACTGAAGGATGCATGATTACAGCTGCTGATAGGAAGCGGGGGGGTAAGGAAGCAGGAAAGTAAAACATGGCAACAAGTTGTTGAAAACATCTTACAGCAATAGAAGATGATTCACTGACAGATATACAAATGTTCAATGTCAGAATAAATATACTAACCTTCTGATATCAGTCACAGCTCAAAGAACAAATAGGAACTATGGCAGAACCATAGGCACAAGAAAATATTTGCTCTAAGTAATAAAAAGCTTATAATATTCCAAACATTAGAATAAATGGTTATGCTGCCCTCCTCCCCAATTGCTACTTTAATAAAGTGAAAGTTTTGGAGAGTTTTGGGGGCTAACTTCACACAGGCATATCTTAGTAACCTAAACATCAAAGCATTAAATTCTAGAAAGAAGTAAATGGATAATGATAAAATATCTAACTTTGGTTAATACAACGTTACAAATAATCTTTATTAAAAACACTGTGCTGGAGAAAGAGAGACAGGAGTCGAAAATGAAAGCAAGAGATCTAACACAATCGCAAAGTAACTTTCGAAGTAAAGTCACCATTAAATCAAGGGAGGTAACAACTATTATATAAATTAAGTTTCGAATCAAAACAAATTCAAAACTTAAGTCAAAGTGCAAAGCTTAAAGAAAATTACTTTTTTCAATTTTAAAATCCTAGTTTCATTTAGTACAAGTAATCATAAGAGTAATTAATATAAAGGATAAAATTAAGTAATCAGCAACTTTTACAATCGACATTTATCAAAAGTCAAATATGGTTTAATTTGGAAAAAAAAAATTTTTTTCTTTAAACTTTAGTCTTCAAACTTGCAAATTTAATGCTAATTCACTTATTTCTTTTAATATTTTCATGCAATGAACCTAATTTTGACTGAAGAGTTTACTAGTACAGAATGATACTATAGCACCATCAAGCCAATATAACTTAAGCTGACAGCATCCAAAGAAATCATTATTAGGTTGGTGCAAAAATAATGTCGTTTTCTCACATAGTAACATATGTGAGAAAACGACATTATTTTTGCACCAACCTAATATTAGCAACTATGAAAATACAAGCATAGATACAGTTTTGCTTTCATTATTAAAAAAGTATGCACCAATCATTCAAATCAATAAACAGCAAAACAAGCGTTTCAATCTCCTTTATACTTTAACATCGGCAGAAGGCATTGAAATTATTTTCCCTTTAGGTAGCCAGTTAAGATATTTATCTTTTTACCTGCCACAAAATGTCTGCTCATTGAAGACCAGAAATTTTCAATGAAGTATAAACCTAATTTATAATTTAGAGATTTGTCTCCCAGGCAGTAACTAAAAGGGACAGTATTTTAATTTAAGCTTTCAGACCATACAAAGAAATTTTTTGGGGGAGGGGGGGGAAGAAGACAAATACTACACGCTGTTTGCTTCATTTCTAATTCTATTCACAGGCAGATGAAATAGAAATTGTATACAGTCTGATGATATTAATGAATTAGAAACCATTCCTTTGATGATATTTCTTTTTATGTGATTAACTAGCCAAATTACCCACACATTACTGCATGTCACACATTTTTTTCTAAGAAAATGATTGATTTTAAGTCATTATAATTCGTGGAGAAAAATGATGCATTTCAATATTACTCAATGATCTTGCTGATGTGATTGCCATCTTTTGGCTTTTTCCTATATTTTGAATAGGAGTCATTCCCTTGTTCAAATTTAAATTTAGTGTAAATCAAAGGGAAAAAAAATTGTTGGGAGGGGCAAAAACAACTTTTGATATGTATTTGATGCAATACTTGATGAGCAGACTTCAACATACGAGTTGAATTATTGCAACAAATATGTGTTGTAAAGAACTACCCATTGATTGGTGATTTCTTGCTCAACTTGATGTCCATATTGTTTCATTTTGATATTGCTGATGTGACCTCCATTTTCTGGATTTCTCCTATATTTTGGATAGTAGTTATTCCTTGTTCAAATTTAATTTGAATCAAAGGGAAAAAAAAAAAAATCAGGGGAGGGTTATAGAGGATGCTAAATGATGTAATTTAATGTTTAATAAACAGAAGTGAGTAAATGATTTTTTTTTTAATGCAATATTTAATTTATTTTAGTATGGGATAAATTTATATATATTATATTTTTTTTTAAATAACAGGTTATGAATGTAACTTTTTTTTTTTTTTTAACATTTTTCTAGTCATGTATGTTGGCTTGGGAAAGAAGTAATTCTTTTTGGAATGGAGATATTTCAAAATTTTGGTTAAATTTTTTTTCTTGCATCAGCTGGTGACCATAAATCAGCATAGAAAATTTTAATGTCTTTACAGTTAAAAGACACACGAATTTAGAAAGCTTTGCAAAAACTCAAATAACTGCTGGATTTTAATGACAGTTTCAAGGAACTAATTTTTGTAGAGCTTAATGTTTATATTAGTTATAAGAAGCAGTCCTTGGAGAATTTAAATCAATTTTATTTTGTAAAACAGGATCCCCAATTACAGAAAATCTGCTACAAATTGTAAAATAAAGAATGCAATAAAACTAAAAAAATTATTAAATAAGAAAAACATTTAATTGCTTTTATGAAAAAGATAAATTATAGAGACTATTGTCATGAAACTTTTTTTTTTTTTTGATGACTTTTTACAAGAATTGTTTTCATTTTTAAAAATTTTAATTTGTATAATTTATAAAGTTTTAAAGCTTTTAAAATAATATATGAATTTGCACTGGTTAGGCAATTTTGTTATTAAGTAAAATTATACTTATTTATAAATTGAAAAGCTTACAATTCAGCAACCACCAGTATTTTAAAAGAATTTTGAATTTTTTTGTGTGTATAAAAGCTGATTTTGTAAATACAGACATACATGCATGGCTTTATCAAAGGGTAAGTGCAGTAACTAATAAATTTAAAGCCAAAGTACTTAAAATTCAATAAGACATTAGAATACTTACAATATTTTCCTAAATTTTTAAGATTACTGGGTAGTTAAAAAAAAAAAAAAAAAAAAAAAAAAAAAGCTCACATTATATTAAAGTAGCTTTTACAGATAGGTCTTTAAAAAAAAAATAAAAATAAAAAATAAAAATCACCTTGTGTTAAAAAATGCTTTTGTGATATTTTAAACTACAAGTAATATTTGTTTTAAATCAGCTAATCTTCCTCAAATGAAGGTTCAGAAAAGCACATTTTTATGTTTTTAAAGGTTTTTCAATTAAATTACAATGTACAATTGTAAATATGGCTAAAATCAGCCACTTAAAAAAATTCTAATCAATTTAACTTTGTTTGCTTATTGGAAATATTCAAATAGGGATCTCCACAAAAAAAATGTGATAACTGAAGTTTAAAGAAAACCTTCTTGAAGCTTTTATTTTGTTTTTAATTTCAAGCTAATAGATAAAAATAATAATTACCAATAAGCAAAATACTTTTCTTTATTTCAAAAACTAATTTAAATTTATTGGAAATTTTTTTCTTTGCTAAAGTAGCTGATTAGAGCCCTTCTTTAGTCATCTTTCATCGCAATTTAAGTCTCTATTAAAAAAAAATCTAAAAATAAAATATACTTTTCTGAAACTTCATTTGAGGAATATTAGTTCATTTAAAGTATAATGAATCTGTTTTGAAATCAATATTATTTGCTTTAAGTTTAAAATGTCACAGAAATGCACTTTTTAACCTGACAGTAGCTGTGCTGACATGTTCGACAACTTGATGACAGATCTAATGTTGTTCAATGGAGACTTTATTTGTAAAACATAACAGACACGAGTGCTTTTTTTTTTTTTTTTTAAAAGTAGTCAGTAATCTTAAAAATTTCAGAAAATATTCTCCATAATTTAATGTTTTATTGAATTTTAGAAATTTTGGTTTAAATTTATGCTCTTTATTTTAGAAAGTTTATTGAGGTACCTATATTAAAGTGGCTGCTATTTAACCAATGGAAGAAGACAACATGTATTTTAAAAAAAAGAAAAAAAAAAAAAAAAAAGGCAAGAGCCTTCATTGGAATTTGAACTGTGTGCCAATTCCATTTTCGATGCATTACGACACCAGACAAGTATTTCCAGAAAAGAGTTTCTTAGTTGCTTAACTTTCATGAAAATTTATAATGGACTTAATCATTTACAGGGCACATGGTCATGGAGGAAAATCACTTGTATAACAGTTACATAAAGTAAAGATAAAATTGCAGATTAGTACCCACAAACCAATTTAAAAAAGAAGCATCATTTCTGGCATAAAAATGCCTGAACAGTACAACATTTGCAGAAACCTACCATACAATCTTAGCAGGGTCTTAGCTGTGCATTGTCCTCGATGGATGCTTGAAAGTTAAGCTTTCTTTACATGCGTTGATTAATGCGCGCTGACATCAAGGGAATTGCAGAATAGGACCCAGAAACCAATTTAAAAAAAAAAAAAAGCATCAGCATCATTTCTGGTGTAATGAAAGCTTGAATATTCCAAAAATAGTCAGCATACCATTTTTAGGAGATGCTGACAATCTTGGTGTGATTTTTATCTGTGCGCTGGGTTAGGACTTGTTTACGTGCCTTGATTTCTGCCCGTGGGCTTGGATCGAGGTGGCTATGCGCGCAGTAATCAAGGAGGCCAGGTCCACAGTAATCGAGTCCCGTAAGTCGTGCAGTACCCGGGACCCAACTAAGATTGCGGTAGATTTCCGCAAATTTTTACTGCTATTTTTTTGAATAATCAGTCTTTATTTATTTTTTAACACAAGAAATGATGCTTTTTTTTATTAAAATTGGTCACTGGGCCGTTATCTGCAAATCTTTTCGCGCAGTAATCAAGGCCAGTAATGTCAGCCGGGGTGTAGCTGAGACACAAAAAAAATAATTATAAGAGTAAGACCCAACTAAGATTGTTTATATCTCCTACCTAAACGTTAAGTTTCCGCAAATTTTGAATGCCGTTTTTAGATTCTTCATGCTTTTCTTTTTTTAACACCAGAAATGATCCTTCTTTTTTAAATTGCAATTTTACCAGAAAAACAAAAAATAATAATAATGATGGGGTTGTACAAAGGACAATGCGACAAGAATTTTTTTTTTTTATAAGCTCCATTGATTCGATCAATATCAAAAGTAGAGGAATTATTGATTGAATTTTATAAAAGTCAATATAGAGTCCAGATTCTTCTGTAAGCAAATTCGTTGTAAATGGAGTGCTTAAATTTACAACTTTAAAAAATTTCCGGTCACAGCGCCGACAACTCCACCGGAAAAAAAAAAAATCTTTAAAACGACAGTACAAGAACACCTTCAATATTTCTTTTTGTAGTGTTCAGTCATAACCAAATTAAATTAACCTATCAGTTAGATCGGCCAAAATAAAGAGAGTAAAGAGAATCAACTATGAATTGAATTTTGTACCTGAACTGTGATGACCTTAAGTTTCTTGAAACAAATACTTACATTTTTAGCGTTAAAAATAATTTTAAGTAACAAACGTGTTAATAATAATGAACAAACTTAAAATAGAGCTAAATTAAATGTTCACGTTTTCTTCTTTTGTTTTTGATTAGTTTCTTTTGACCTTTACATTTCAATACATGTGATTGTGGAAGTAACAAGAAGTGTCCTTCATAAAAATCTAAAGTCAAGGAACAATGCGGTCACATAGAGATGAATAGATACTTACGGCCTTCGAAATCTTTACTCTTGGTGGTCCATAAACAATACCTGCTTTGGGAATGGCTTGTTGCCGCACAGCTAACAAAGATTGTCGAAAACAATTCGTCAAAATCCCGGACATTATGCTGATTTTTTTTTCTTTTTGCTTCCGTACTGATGATCACCGATGTCTGCAGTGTATTTGGAAAGTAGATCGGGGTGAATAAAAGGTGTCAAGCGATAAGATTTTAATAGCAATAAAAGAGTAGAATTAATTTTTTAAGTATAATTTTACTCTGAAAATTTATTTTTATTTTTTTGTATACTACCTTAGAGGCAGCTCTAATTCTCGCTAAATTATTAGAAATAATAATTATTCTGCATCTTGTTTACCGGATATGACGAGTCCTTCGCTGCTGTTGTTACGATAACCGCTTGAGAATGAGTAAGAGATATAAGGAAGGAGGAGTGAGAGGAAATCATTGAAAAAGAAAAGAAGAAAAAAAAAAGAAAGAAAGAAAGTCTATAAAAGAGAGTGGGTGACGAAAGTGAGAATACACTTTCTAAAAAAGAGGCGGAGACGGAGGGGGGATTTAATGCTTCAGTTGTGTGTGTTACGTGTGTGTGTGCTTTTCTCATGGTGGGGGTCTCCTACTTCTTTCTTATTGTGTTATGAGCACAACTTCATAATATCCTCCTTTAACTACTCACAAATTGTCAAGGGAAAAAGAAAAGAAAAATGTGTTGCCTTCTTGGTAGTATTGAGTGCTACCGTCGCCGCAAACTACTGCTACAATGATCAAATGTTATTATTTTAACTACAAATCTTGTCTTCATTGCACTTAAAACTTAAAAAAAAAAAGAAGAAAAAACCGCAGTCTGGTTCCTCAGGATTTTTTTTAAATGACAGGAGAAAATATCAGCAAAGATTTTAAATTTATCATCTATACAAAAAAGTAAAAGAAACTTTGGCTTTTTATCTACCATTTCTCCGGCACCAACTTCTTAGTAAAAAGTTGTCAAATTTGCTCTCATCATCTTTCATGGGGACTACATGATAATTACGGCTCTTATAAGTAAGTCCTTTTTAAAATTTATATTTTTTTCAAATTTTATTTAAAATTAACAGCAACATAAACGTGTATTTTTATGTAAAATCAATAAATTTTAATTTATTTTTACTCCATTTACGGTGTTGGACTTTTCCCCTCCACTTTTTTCCTTTCCAAATTTGATTTCTTGTTAACCTACATCAGAGCTAAAATAATAAATAAATAAAAATTAAAAATGTATAGATAAATCGATCTGAATTGTGTGATAATTCTTGATAATAATAATTCAATTTCTTCATTTGACAGTAAAAAAAAAAAAAAATGTATTTAAGGATTTTTCACTTTGTATTTTTCTGTTGTTTTAAAATAAAGGAGTCGTCTGTGAATTTTTCGGTACGGATTCAAAATTCCACTTAATAATTTTAATTTATTTTAGACACATTTAATGTTTTTAAAAATTGATGCATTTATTGTAATTTGGGGGCTTAAAACATCAGTGTCCCTTATTAAAAAAAAAAAAAAAATGAATAAATATTTCTAAACAATTTCGACACTGTAAATCGATCGCTAATCATATATAACCAACAAAAATCATTAAAAAAAAGTGTAAAAAAATATACATATATTTTATTATTTTTTCAATCTCTTTAAAAAAAAAACCTTCACTAATATTTTGTTTGGTACTTTTTTAAATTAATTCTTAAAATTTTCGCAAATTTTTATTTTATGTATGTCGACTAAAACAACTTATTGAACCTCATTCTATTTTTCTTGATTTAAAAAAAAAAAAAGCGTGTAAAATCTTAATTTCCTTCTATGATACTTTTTTTTTTCTTTTTTTTTTTTTTAGTACTGGATTAGATATTACCTCTAATTTTTTTAAAAAAATATGCTAACTGATCTTTTATTTGTCGAATTTTTGTATTTGAGAAATAAAAAACATTAAAAATAAATAAGAGAAAAGCTATATAAAAAAAAAAAAAAAATTTTTTTTTTTTTTTTTTTTTTTTTTGTACCTTTTTGAAAAGGAAAGAAAACAAACATTAAAAATACCTAGTTATATAATAATGTTTCTAAGTTCGATTGATATTATACATTTAATTTATCATAAAAAAGGGGACGTACATAAAGTGAGGGATCAGTTTGTGGTGTTATTTAATTACCCCCGCCCTCATCAATGTTCAGACCTTTTGGTCATGGAAAAAATCCGTCGTTTCTACATTTTCTGTTTCTCTTTTTCAACAGGAAACTTTTTTTCTGATTTCTAAATGGAATTAAAAAAAAAAAAAGACACATTTTTCAATTCGTTCCTTTCTCTTTTAGTTTTTGTCTTTTTGATAATCAATACAAAAAAAACAACAGAACAATTTATTGATTTCTCTGTTCGTAAACATCTTATTGATTTTCTTTCTTTTTTTTTTTCTTTTTTTTTTTTTTTTTTTTTTTCACTGGAAAATTTTTCGTTTCCAATTTTGAACCCCCCCCACAAAAAAAAAAACACGCAAAATTTCTGAAATTATTGCAATACTTTTTTATTTTGAAAAATCGTAAGTTTCTTCAATTTTTTCCTTAACCAGAAAAATCAAGTTAAAATTACAGGTTTTGTTTTTGTTTTTATATTTAATTTCTGTCAACACAAAATCATTGATTTTTTTTTTTTTTTTTTTTCTCGCTTTAATTTCCGGGTTTTGACTGATTTATTATTTTCTAATAAATATTAAAATTAATTAAACGGTCAATTTTTCCTGGAAGGCGTCAGTAATTTCTCCCTAATGGGGAAATCCGTCTTTTGTCTTTTTACGGAAGGCAAATGAGAAAAACAAAAAACGTGTGGGGGGGGGGTCCCTTAAAGAAAGGATATTATATATTTTTTTATATATATTCTGATTATTAATCTTATTTATAAACCTAATCTCAATAATATTGCTCAAACAAAAGTCAAAAATGATAATCTAAAATTTAAAAAAGAATAATACTTTTTTAAATGATACTCAAAGTGAGAGGAATGCCTTTTTTTTTTAGTCTTACTCTTAACTTTCTTCTGATTAAAAAAAAGATTCACCCTAAGGAAGCTTTTTTTAGTATCACTTTGAAAATGTGATTTTTTTTTCTTTCAGTAAATATTTGAATTTAATGTTTATTTGGTTGTTTGGGAAGACTTTTTTTAAACGAGTAACGTTTAGAGATCTTCTCTAGAGAAATTATTTTTTTTTTTTTTTAAATTTTAATTTTATATGCCGATTATAGCGAATAATAGTCGAGAGTTTTTTTGTGACTTTGTCAATATTTTCTCTGGGTCGATTTCTTTTGAAAAGCTTTCTTCTCTTTTATTTATCGATTTCAAAGAGAATATTTCTTCCCCCCTCCGTTATTTTTGGCCAACATTTTGTTCACCTGTTTTGTGCAGCACTTGTTTTACACCAGAAAAAAAAAATTAAAAAGTAGTTAACACCTGAAATTTAATTTTTGCTCTCTGATCATGTTTCACTTTCACTGCCCACATTTTTGTTCATTTATTGTTATTTTTTAATGTCGAAATTATTCATTTGTTGTTTTTGTTTGGGGAGTTGTTTATTTGATACTTTAATAATTTTAAACATATTCAAAGGATCGTATGGAAAGATTTTTTTTTTATTATTCGATTCGGTGCTTCCATAAAAAAAGAGTAAAAAAACTGTAAATCTTGTAATTCATTTTTTTTTTTTTTTTTTTTGTAACATAAACGTTGATTTGCTTCAATTTATTTCTTCACTTATATTTGCCAGTAAAATAAAAACTAAAAACTTACTGTTAACAATAACATTTAACAAGGAAAATGATGTTTAATTGTTACGCATCATTTCAAGCAGATGAACTGCGGCATCTTTCAATTTAGCCGGGTTTCTGCTGTGTAGCATCACCAACCTAGCATACCGCTGAGGAGCACATCGATTTGATTACATTCAAACGAAACTCCTTTATGTCTTGGCTTAAAAAACGTAAAGGGTACTTTTTTAGTTTTTACTAGACAATAAAACAACCAACCATTTAAATTAAAAAAAAAACAAGCTTGATGACAATATGTTAACCGGCGGCTTGGGGGGGGGGGGTGCGGGAATAAGATGACAGGAATGAAGAATAGAATTTCAACAAGCAAACGGAAAACAACTTTAGAAAATCTCCCTTCGTTTCTTTCAACCCAGTCAATTTTTCTCTCTTTATCGTACGTTTTACGACAAGCCGGTCACGTGATCAAATATTTTGACTGCTACTGAAAAAAAAAAAATAAAGATGATTGCCAGAATGATTAGATAACTTGAAATAATTTTAAAAAAAAATATAACAAATATAAATAAGTTTTGAGAAAGCATTTTTTTCACAATTAAATCGATCCTTTACCTTTTTTTAAATGTATTTAAATAATTGTTTTTTCTATTCTTCATATTTGCATAGTGAAAGAAAAAGTCATCCAACATGGTGGCTACAGTACACACTACAAAAAGCTCTGTCAAATCAATTAAAATCCCTATTTTTTTTTTTTTTTTTTTTCCTAAGTAAATAAAGATCATCCTGTGTAGGTGTTTTCATCACCGACTCTTCTACGAACAAAAACATTTTACGAGAATTTTATTTTAGAGATTTAGACTTTCTAGATAGGGTAGGGTCTCTTGGGGTTTGTTTTTGGGTACTTCTATTTCCGTGTCTATTTTTCTTTTATTCACGATCCTTTGAATAAAACGATAAGAAAGAAGCCTTTAAAACCCGGCATATGTTTACAAATTGTTTATTATTTTAAATCCGTTTTTTTTAATTTTATATAAACTTGACAATCTCTCAGTATCGAATTGTGAACTGAAAAACACATTCTAAAATAATAAATGATAAATGAAATGTGTTGATATTTTTTATTTATTTTTAAGAGTTAGGTATCTTGTGAGTGAGTACATTGAAAAAAATTACACACAATGTATTTTTGCGCACTTTATTTTGCTTTATTTATTTTGAATAAGGATTCCGATTACCGATATTCAAATATATTTTTATTATTTAAAAATAAAATGAATGTTTATTGCCTGATGCATTGCAAAAATGATAAATGATTTGATAGTTGACAATAAAGAATAAAAAAGATCTGTGGCAGGTCGAACATTTGTACCCACAATTTATCCTAAATTAAATTATAAATATTTCAGTGTTCACACTCACAGGTAGAAAAAATCATTATTTTATCTAGAATTCTTCTTTAATGACTGTTTATTTTTTTTAAATAGATATTCTGAGAAAATAAATAATACGCGCTTCTCTATCATATTCCAACCCTTCATCCACACATAACACTCAAGAAGTCAAAATAACTGCAGCTACGGTGCCCTGTATCGAAACTCCATCTCTAGTATTCGTGAAAGAAGAGTACCCCCTCCCAATCAACCTCCCTACAGCTGGAAACTAGACATTGTCAATCAATCATAGATTTGGGACGGTGTTAGGTTTTTAGCTTTAGTTTAGTTTTTTCGGTTACCTACTGTTTTTAAAATCAATATTTTTGTCTTTACTTGTGTAGGACAATTCAATTGAACGTTTTTAGAGAATATAAGAGCAGGTAAATAAAAAGATGTATCGTTCATTCATATTTGATAAAAATAAATAAGATATTTTTGTCTTAGTTTGCCTCGATCTATTTCACTTCTTGACGTTCGTTTGTTTATCGCTCACTTTTTTTCAATTACCTTCTCCCCGACAATTAAAGAGTCATATTCTCAAGAGTCAAAATATTACTTGTCTAGTTTTCAACCCCATTTAGGAAAGAATATAATTTCTCAAAGCTTTTCTTTATCTGATAAGGTTATTTTGGCATCTCCCTTCGTAGAATTAATTTTTACAACATCAATAGTTCAATACAATAAGTTTGTAAAAAAAAAAAAAAAAAAAAAAAAAAAAAAAATTATTTTGTAACAAGAAATAGAGAAATGAATGACTGATTTTTAAATCTTCATCAATTAAGAAAAGAATTAAAAGTGTGTTTACGAATTAGTTTTCCTTTTTTTTCTATTCAGTTTTCCTTTTATCATCAGTAATGTTTGGTTTGGTTGATTGCATAAATGTAGCATTGATATTTTTTGGGGGGTGGGGGGTGCATGAATCCACTTCTCCATGCACTCCTGGAAATCAGAATCAGTTTGACTTTGAAATATGACTGAGCATGTTCATAATTCCAGCAAAGGCATGGATCCACTTTTGCTTGCTTTTTTGCCCACATTGCCAGATATCCTGAAATGTTTCATTCCTGGCATGTGGAAAAAAGGAAGACTGAACATTTAAGCAAACCACTTTCCCATAACTTTAACTATCTTACTTTCCCAGAAATTAACAAAAAAAAAATTGTTACTCTCCTTATATTTTAACTTGTCTCTTATTTCTAATTTGGTTTAAGAGTAAGACTTCTCTAACCCTATTTCCTATAACTATTCTGTTTGCCCTGACAGTAGTAGCAGCAGTAAAGAGATATATTATTAACCTTCATAGGGACAAGTTCAATCAATCACAATTATACAGTCTAACCTACCTAGGTAGTCAGGCATCATGTCTAGTTCATGTGGTGAGTGTGTGTAAGGATTGATTGTCATGACATCTTGCAGGTAGCTATAATTGGCATAGTTACAATGATGGTCAGTTTCTCCCTCAACCCTAGCTAAAAGGCTGTTCAGATCATAATGGAGTTTTATTTTAATTATAAATTTCCAAACTATTTACAAAATTATCTTTAAAGAAATTTTGAATTTGTCGTGTTTGATTTGTAGGAAGAATTAACCACTTTCATTTGAAGAGTCATGGGATAAAAAAAAAACAAAACAATCTCTACATCTGTTTGAATTTAATGGGATTTTAAAGTTGTTTTTATTCAACTTTTATATTTATTTGGCTTTTACCTTCAACTCTGAAGAAGACAAGGCCAGAAGTTTGTAAACTATTAGAGGAAGGGAAACTGTGGTTGGCCTACCAGATCTAGTAGGATTCAAATTCCATTATTTTTAACTTGTACCACCATTTAATTATAAAATATATACTTAAAAATGCCAAACAGGAATTGAAAAACATTGATCTGTGAAAATTACTTAGCTTTCAGTCTTTGTACTTTTGTAAAAATAAAAAAAAATTGAGCCCTCATGCTTTATATATGGATAGTCATATAGCTGATAAAATTTAGGTTTTAAAGTGTTTGAGTTTTGTGCCCCAAAATTTACTGAAAATAAATTTTTTCTTTTGAATTGTATATGTTCTTCCAAGCTATTTTATTTTGGCTTTAATGAAGGTTGAAGCTATATTACTAAATTTTAACAACAATTACTGATTAGTTTTTGTAAGGTACTGTTAGCCTCTTAATGATAGGGAATATAAATTCAAATTTAATCAGAAGCTTACTTTCAATCTATGTCTTTATGGTTGTAGGATTATAAAATTGAATTGATCATTGCAAGTAACAAAATTGGAATAAGATTATCACAAATTAATCAAACTTTTCTATTCTTTCCTTCATGATTTCTAACATATGGTCTGTTTACAGGGAACAAATAAACAATGAGTTTCATGTCTATTTTACACAAGAATATAACAAAATGAAATTAAATTTAAAAATCATATAAAATTGGGTAATGAGAAGGTTGTGGGCAGTGCACCTTGACTAATGCAGGGTGTTGGAAATCAATGTCGGTATTTGTGGTAGATTTACACATCTGTTCATGGATATATATTCTGGCATATAGGCTTTTTTAATGTAGGATTCTATACACAAATATCAATGGACAGTGACAAAATTTATTCATTCTTATTGACTACCCCTGCTGATGTTAGGGTGTATCCAGGGGTAAGCAACCTTTTACTATATGCCAACTTAGGGTTTTAAAATCATTCAATGAGCCAGCAGCATACATATTTTTATACAAGTCAAGTTCAATATTCCTGTTCTACAATATATTTTATATAGTAATATATATAGTATATATACTTTAGTATATAGTAAAACTGAAACTGCTAAATATCTTTGCATTGTACTTGTTATTGGTTTGGACTTTGTGATGTCATTTTCAGATGTGTGCCATTGGAAATTGCTTGGTATGCCACATGTGGCCCATGTACCATAGGTTACTAATCGCTGCACTAACCTATTCTGTTTTAATGCAATGTTGAAGTACTGCTTGGGAGACAGATTTCCCTGAACCCTTGTCAAGAATAACTAGGGATTTGCTAATGATTATGAGAGTAAGACAACTTGTGATTAATAGCATCTTATAATTTATACAAATATTCTAATCGGTTATTGAAATTTCTTTAGTAAAAAAAAAAATTGGAAATATATACACACACACACACACACACACACACACACACACACACACACACACACACACACACACACACACACAAGAGGATGCTGAAACATTCTCAACAACTGAGAATGAGCTAGTCATGAAACATGCATATTATTCCACATATTCATCCCACAGTTCAGCACACTTGACATATCATTTCTCAAATTTATTTAACCTTTCTCCCCAAATTCTGATATCTGATCATTGAGAAATACTCATTTTAGAAAGTGGGTCAGGTTGAGGATTTATCCATCACTCCTCATGATGTCAGGTGTATTTGTAATATTGTGTTTGTAATATCAAACTTTTTGCTATTCCAGTTGCCTCCGTGGCAATGTCTGTGTTATAACAATGGAACAAACTATTTATGCCATAATTTTGGGCAGCATGAATAATCTTTAAAATTCATTTCTTTTGAATGTCATTGAATTTTATAAAACTGAACTATCATGCAAAACATGAATGCTATGACTTAGTCATTTTTTTTATTATTCAGACAGTTTTTTGTTTAGCCAATGTCTGCTTGTTATTATTATACAGACTTGATCAACTCAAACCTGTGATGTTGGTATGATAATGAAAACTTTAGAAATAATCTTTTTGCACTGACGTTTGTGCATTTTTTTTATGTGTAGTGTAATTTAACAGCCAAATATCATCTCCAGGCATTAAATGGAGATAAACATTGGATAAGACTAGATCTTTATAATATCATATTTGCCAGCCTATAAGATCTGTAAGATATTTGAGTGACTACGAATTCATCCAAACACCACAGTTGTCTATTTTGAGTTTTTGTAGGTTAGTCTCCTAACCATCATTTATGGTTACCAGTTTGGGCTACATTTGTAACAAAGCATTACTAAATTTTGAATTCTACTACTTTGGGCTACTCGCAAGAAGAAAGTTAATTAGTAATGCTGAGCTTTCAAATGTTATTGAGTAAAATGTAACAGTTGCATAGTCTGTGTGTGATTTTTGATTTTTTTTTTTTTTTTTTTTTTTTTTAAGGTATTGTATGTATTATTAATGTAGGTACTTTCAAAGATTTTCTAAAAAAATTACCCAAACTCAGTAAAAACAGTTTTATCACCAAAATCTTTCTTATTATTAAGAGGAAAAAAACCAAACAATTTTTTTTTTTTTTTTTTTTTTTTTTTTTTTTTTTTTGTTAAATTATATTTTTTTTATCCATTTTAGAACATTCAAAATTTTGGTTAAAGATTGTTTTTTTCCTGCATCAGCAGGGGATCAAAGATTAGTATAGGAATTTTTTTTTTTTTTTTTTTTTTTTTTTTTTTTGCAACGAAAAACATTGATTTGGAAATTCCTGCAAAAATCAAATAATTGTTGGATTTTAATGAAATTTTAAAATGTTTCTTTTTTAGAAAATCTTGGTAAAAACATTTTAAATTCAACGTTTATATTATATGTAGAGAATTTAAATCAATTTATTTAATTTTATTTATTTTATTTCTAAAAAAAGTTACCAAAAATCGGATCTGAATCATAAAATAAAGAATACAATGAAAGTAAGACATTATTTAATTAGAAAAGCTTTTAATTTCTTTTATGAATATTATGGATACTATTGTCTTAAGGAAAAAAAATTTTGATGAATAATTAATTTTTACAAAAACTGTTTTCATTTATTTAAATTTTTAATTAGAATATTTTATAGTTTTAAATCTTGTAAAGTGATGTATTTATACTGGTTAGGTGATATTGTTATTAAGTAAAAACTATTTACTAATCATCAATGGAAAACCTTATTACATTTCAGTGCCCCCCCCCATGTTTTAATAATTTGTGTGTGTGTAAATGTGCTGATTTTGGTGAATAGACATCTATACACAACATTATCAGTAATTAAGAGCAGTAACTATTGTAAATTTAAAGCCAAAATACCTAAAACTCAAAAGGTTAGATTACTGAAAATATTAGGTATTGTTTTTCATTGAGGGTACCTACTTGTGTCAGCAGATAGTAGGTTGTTTAATTTTACATGGTCTTTTAAAATTTAATTATCAGTTTGTTGTGGGATAAACATGTAGTTACTGAGGTGGTATTGGTTGCCACAATTTAAGCAATATATCTATTTTGATATTGTTTTCAATTATTTTCATTTTTTTTTTTTTTTTTTTTTTTTTTTTTTTTCTTTCTGTATTCTCATAAAGCAGTATGACATTGTACTTCACTTCAAGCCTGCTGAGAGCTGAGTAGAGACACTGATTTGTGTAATACTGACTTTGGTGGTCTTATATTTTAATACTGATTGATTTTTTTTTTTTTTTTTTTTTTTTTTTTTTTTTTTTTTAATGAATTTGAAGTTATTACTGCCTGAAGATGATTCACAAAATATTTATTAGTTCTTGTTTTAATATTGATAAAAAAAAATATTAAAACAATGCACAATTTTTTTGACTAGATTTTTTTATGTTTAGTCATAAAATTTGTCTTTCTCTCTCTCAGCCTGCACATCAATATGAGAAAATAGTTTGTTTTTTTTTTTTTTGTTTTTTTTTTTTTTTTTTTTTTTTTAATGAACCAATGTTAGTAATTTACATGGACTTTTTTTTTTTCTTTAAAGATAATTCTGCTTTTACAAAGTTTGTAGATTTTTCAATTAGAAAAATACTGAAATCTCACTATTAAGTTTGGTTTAGCTTTTATTTCATCTTGTTTTTCTTTTAACATAACTTTTTTTGTCAAACACCCTTCAACCATAAGTGGGAATAAATTAGCTTCTAACTTGACCTCATATTCCTTATCTATCGCTGAAAGACTTGAGAACAAAAACAGTATGGTGGGAAAATTTTAAATGGATACATAGCAATATGATTTGTCAACAAATTGGTTAAGGCATCACTTTGGATATATAAGATATGAGTTCAAATCTTGTCAAAAGCCACTTCTTTATTTCATACTACTTCAGTGAATGGAAATTCTTCAATTTATAAAGTTAAAAAATGAAGAAACTAAATAAAAATCAACAAATGAAAATAATTCACCTAAGAATTTAAAAAAAATTAACTTTTTTACAAACATCTGATTAGTAAAAAATTATTTACTAATACAAGTCCTAATTAGCCTATAGCTTTGGGAAAAGAAGTGGATTCATACTTTATTATTTAAAAGTATTTAAAAGTTGAATAAATATAATGAACCTGACTAGAATTGGAACTTGGCTCTTTTATTTCCAATTCCAAGCCATTATCCACCACCAGCACATTCAAGCTTACAGCACTTGATATTCCCAAGTAGTCACCCATCTAGGTGCAAACCAGACACTACATTGCTTAACTTCAGTGATTGTACAAGAACCTGTGTTTCAACATGATATAGCTGTAAGCCAAAATCATTACAAGTAAACGGATCAAAATCTTATCTGCATTGATATGTTAGCTTGAATTTTAGGATAAACTACTTTATTGCTTTCCAAAGTCTTAATTTGGAACACTTCATAGTATCACAGTATATATGAATGTTATGAAATCAAAATGTTGGTACAACTTTTAATATCAGTTGTATACTGACAGTTTATCTAAATTCAACCTTTACTCTATTTTATCCTGTGACCGCAGTAATAAACAAGTGAAAATACTGTATAAATATTTTCTGTAACTTGTCGTTATCACTCCAATTATTTTTGTTTGGATAATGAAGCTCCCCCTGCATGTATTTTTGATGTGGTTACTATAACATTTCAGCCAGTATATTTTCCACTTTCATCAGGTGTTTAATCCAGAAGAAAATCTAAAAGAAAAGTCTCCTCTCCCCAGCGAAAATTGTGATAGGAAAAAAAAAAATTAAATAGATCAACCAGCTTGATCCATTTCATTGGCACTATGAAACTTTATCTCTGTGTATCAAGGTGATCCCAATTTATAAATCAGGATTAGCATATTAGTACCTTTCTTGCAACTTAAAGAAATATTTTTGTCCTTATAGATTGAAAGATATGATATAGAAATATATCAAAATAATAGTGGGCAAATGAATGACAATATGGAAAAACTTATTAGTGACTTGTTTTGTTCCAAAAAGAACTTCTTCAGACAAATAGCATTTGATATTGATGGAATCAGTCTTATGAAAAAAGACAAATAGTATAAGGAATACAAAGATTAAAAGCAATGAAAGGTTGAATGAGATTGATTAAATTTAAAGCTTGAATATCTCTGTATCTTTAATGTTTTAATGTTAACTGTAATCGGTATTTATTTTATTTCTCAGTACACAGTTACTTCCTTTTAAATGTAAGACTGATTCCATCAATAAAACCATTGTTTGAAGAAGCCTCTTCTCAGAACAAGAGATGTCATAAGTATTTCCATCTTAACATATTGTACACCTTGCAATGGCTAAAAAATAAAAATGGCCAAAATGTGATAATAGTAAAAGGATTTCAAGTGTCCCAACAAAATGTAGATTTCAACTTTTGCTTGTACCCAAGTATCAACAATCTGTTCTTCCCTATCTGATAAGGATTCAATGTGAAGTCTGCTTATAACTGTTATTCTTGGTCATTTTGCCTATTCTATTTGCATTGAAATAAGTTATAAAAATAATTTTCTGGTTATTCTGACCATTCACGTTTTTGACTTTGTTTCTTATTGACTACAATGAAATAGATGTACCAGATATTTATTATTTTAGTACGAATGACCTTCTTTTTTTCACCTTTCACCTTTCAATTCAAATATCTAAAGTATAGGTCTGCAACTTGAATTAATACTGACAGATATTCTACCTGACCAAAATGTGACCTAAAATTGTTAACAGCTTTCTAAGCTGTTCTTCCAGTTGTCCTTTTATTGTTACTTTGAAATCTTGATGAGACAAACGCTTGTGTTTTGATATACATCTAAAAGTATGTGTTAACATAGGTTTTTTGTTTTTAAACAAATCTGGTCCTGGGACAGATTTTTCTTTTTTACATTGTTTTTATTATTATAACAACAACAACAACATCATTATTGTCATTATCATTATTATTTTAAAAGTATTATATATTAGGAAAGATTTTTTTATCTTTATTTACTTTGTCCATGTTTAGTAATAAGTATTATTTTTAGACTTGGTTCAGTTTGGTTGGTTCTTGAATTATTAGCAATAATTTCAAATTTCATAGAATAAATAATACAATAGAAAGAATATAATAGAAATATGTTTAAACTTTTACAAATTTTCTCTTGCAAAGCAACCAGGGAATCAAATGAATATATATTCCAATAAAAATTTCTCTGAATTTTTATTTTTATGATAAAAAATATTAGGATGTCAAAATCAACATCACCAATGGTGCTTGTTTTTTTTTTTTTTGTTTTTTTTTTGTTTTTTTAAGAACATACTTGAGGTTCCCTCACACTTGTTTGAAATGTTACAAATTGAGTCCACTTTTAAATTTTAACTGGTCATATACAACTGAAATAGTTATAGGTCAAAAGGTCAAAACATATAGAATCAAACATGCTTAAGAAGCTTGTACTTTCAAATAATAACCAATGAAATGTTTGTTTTTTAAGCCTATCTGTTTATGAAAAGTGCTGTTTACATGATGCAATTGAATAGCTTAGTGCACGAATCTTTAGACTAGGTGCGATAAAGTCAACAATTATTTAGCAAAGAGTAATCTACTTGACAAATTTGAGCAGGTGGCACAAAGATGATGTCATAAAGGAGAAAGTATTGTGGAGAACCATAATTATCCACACTGAAGAGATTCCCAATATAAAAAGATAAGTAGATATTGATGGATAGAATATTAAGATTCAACATTTAAGAGATCTTTAGCTGAATCTCATACTTTCTTACAGCAATTTTTTTCTTATAGAAAATCTTTTTAACTATTAAAGAACATAATGATCAAACAGAAATAAGTAAATACTCTGCTCACTAAGTGAGAAAGGGTTAAAGTCCTGATTACTTTTTTTTTTTTTTTTTCCAGCATACGCTCTCAATTTGAATTGTTAGAGCAACACAGTCTTTCCACTTTTCCCCTCAGTTTGTTTTTATGTTCAGTTTAGTAACAGTCACCTAGAAGAGGAAGTATTACTTTATTGATGCTTGTAATAGTATTAGTTATGAAATCAAAAGCCAACTCAAATATTTGTCTCAATCTTTTTCTTTCTAATACCTCAATTCTTATTCTCTTTAGTATCAGGACACATATTAAGTAATAACTTATCAAATATACATTTTTCATGAAGTATTAAAATATATTTTTTTTCATTTCATACATTGGGAAAACATTTTATGTCTGTTCATTACATGGAATTATATAATCAAATACAAAAAGTTGGTCACTAATTATATATATATATATATATACACATAGTTTCTTGCTATTGTTAAATAACAAGAAAATGTTATAAATATTTGTTAATGTGTCCCTGATGTTTGTTTCTTATAAGACTGGAAAACAAGAATTTGCAGATTGTTTTCATCCATACCAAAACTTAAGTTTCTGGTGCAGATGATAATTGGGCTTATTCCAAAAATGATATAATGCTTAAAGTATCTTAACTTTCATGGTCCTAAGTTCAATTAAAAAAAAGTGATTTTTTTTTTTTTTTTTTTTTTTTTTTTTTTCTCCAGGATTGTTTACAAAACCTAAAATTCAAAATATGTTCCAAAAGTGTATTCAAATATTTTTTAGACATAATGGAAAATTAGTCAGGCAGGCTTTCCACTCTGTCCACATGTACAACTGATGAATTAAATAATGTTTTGCACACCATTAAATACAACAGCCAATTTGAGAGCATATTCTAAATCAAAATGTCTATACTTCGTGGCATACAGCAGCAATGTTCAGTATCCCACTTAGATCAACAATAGTAATTTTTGTACATGGGCATTCAGCCATGACTTTGGCAAACAAATTTAACAAGATAATTTCTGACACAACCACATTTGAAACAAATTATAATTGAGGACTGTAAAACTCTGCAGTCAAAAGACCAATTTGAATTTAAGGCTGTCAAAACAAGGATTTGCCATTCAGATCCTTTTTTTTTTATGTATTACAGTATTCAATGTACATTTGACAAGGGTTTCCAAAAATATGCAAACTAAAAAAAAAGTTTCTATTTTTTTCAGAAGTTGAAAAACAAATTTTTCAGTTTTCTTTTTCATAAGTTTAATTTACAATGCGATTGGTGGTGGTGGTGGGAGGGGCTGCAAAAACCAATTTTCACTCTTGCTTGAAGAGAAATGAAAATTCAGGCAGACAGCTCTTCTCCAAAATTACTAAAAGATTATTTTTTTTTCTATGTATGTGTTTGCCTGTGTAATGTATGATAGCGTATCGATATATCCATAGCCTAACAGTTATTAGCTGAATTGTAATCTGAAATTTTTACTGTAATCTGTTTAATTGGTATGTAGTATAGTGTTAAATGCATTGATGAAAAAGTGTTGAAAAATTAATATTTTTGATGTGAAACAAATGTTTTGATCTGTCTGTCTCTGTGTAATAACTAATATATATATATAAACTCCTGTCCTATTTACCTCATAGTTATATAAGGTGTTTAGCTAACAGAGCTGTAGTCTTTTTCTGTTCTGTATCTTCTTTCAAAGAAGATTTTTAAATTGCTTTAAAAAAAAAAAAAAAAGAAAAAAAAAAAGAAAAATGTTGAAATTCAGCAGCCAGTGCACCATGTGCTGCTGCATTGCTAATATTTCAGAATTAACTGATAATTATTTTACACTTGTAAATCGTTCCGGATGCATTTTCATGTAAACATTCATGATATTTTTATTTTGTCATATTTTATTCTATTTTTATTTTTGTGCTCAATTCAAGAATAATAAAAATTGTAAATTTAAAATAAAATGCTACTGTCTAGCTTTAACTATATTCATCTAATGATATTTTTCTTCAAAAGATATTGATCTTATTGATTAGTCAATGTTATATAGCTCTATTGAATAGACCACAAGCATGTTCAAGTGCTTGTAGATTAGTATCAATAGATTCACATTTCAGTAGAAAGGCATGAACCTTTATTTCCTTCTGCCAATCCATTTAAAAAATATGGAAACGGTATAATCTTAATTTTAAGCCAATTCTTTATGCAAGCTTCAATCATTAAATTAATACTGGGAACTAAATTTTGTGTTTTTTTTTGTTTTTTTTTTGTTTTTTTCTTCAAATGTGTTATTCTAAAAATTGTTCACTCTTGTTATCTGATATCACTCTTTAAATAATGAGACCCATGATTTAAGCAACTCTTAGAAGGATTTTATGTTCATTTTTTAAAATAAATGAACATTTTCTTCTATATGAAATAGATTTTTTTTTTTTTTTTTTTTTTTTTTTTAACAGTAGAATGTACAAATGGAAAATTCAGTAACTTTTTTTTTCTTTGTGGTTTTTACTTCATTAAATATTTTAATTACAAAATAAAAATGAAATGATTTTCTTTACTCTAAACACTTTACACACAGTTTTGTTTTCATTTTCATTATTTTCTTTGCCTTCTACTTTCTCGATTGAGTGACACATCTTGAACAAATGTACTGACTGACTTGTCTAATGGCCTTTGGAATTCGGGAAGAAAATTTTTATTCTGCATTTTCTGATCGGTTTTATTGTTATTTTTATATTCTTGAAAAAAGGGAATCAAGACTGCATAGAATGCTAAATATTTCATTTTGATCCACTGACAGCCATAGAATTTTCCCCGCTAACACTCCCCCCCCCCAACCAGTCACCACCTAACACTATGGCATGCAGCAGAAATTTTTAGCATGGAAATTACTGTGTTTTTATTTAAGCAAATTCATTTTTTTTTAATCATTTATATAAACATTTATTGGCACTTAAATGACTAATTTTTCAATTATATACCTTTAAAAAAAAACACACACACACACACAATTTTCTCCCAAAATACTTTCCTTTTTGCAGCTTTCAAAGGCCAACTTTTCTGATTAAAAGATTAATTTGGAGATTTTCACAAATCAATAAAATGTTAAGCTTGAACCAATTACAGTTAAAATTTCTTGATTAAAGCAATTTTACATTAATAAGTTCAGGTTCATATTGAAATTTATTTTGTGTTCTTACCTTGAAAATAAGGTTGTTTGTTGAGGTATTTGACATTTTAATAGTGAAGTGGGGTTTTTTTCCCCCCCTTTTTCCATGTTTGATTCACATTAAGCTTTTTTCCGTTTTTTTTTTTTTTTTTTTTTTTTATAATAGAAATTTCTTAAATATTGGAATGTTGTAAATGGTTACTATTTACAAATTCCTCATGATTCCTTGTTTACAAATTGATCGAGCAGAAAATAAGTTTGAATCCTGCCACTTGGCCCAACAAATTGCTACAAAACCAAAACATTAAGCTTAAAAACTCAAGTCGTGTTCTTAAATAGCCTTGTCAGGTCAAGCCTTTCATATCATACATGACTCTAAACCAATTCAGAAATAACTAAACTGCCAACTGTATACAATTGCTTTCTCAGATCAATGGTTAAAAATGGATTTGAGCAAGTGAAGTCTGAAGGCCTTGCCAAAGACCATCCTTCTTTAAACATTGATTCTGTAGCACCAGTTCACAAAGAACTGTATCAAATAACAGAGCCCACATAAGTTGTGGGCTATCAACAGCAGTAACTAAAATGGATAGCATGTGTAAGTCGCAGAGAAAAGAATGTCATAATCAAGATAACATTCCACATGACTTCAAATAAAAGGTTAGGAATCAATAATAGTGACAACAGCTACTGGACTTGAAAAATCTATTTTCCTGAAAAATTGTTTTAAGAGAAAGATTTTATAAATTTCAACCAATAACAATATTGGCTGCTTGGTAAATAAATGCCAAATGTTTGCTTATAAAAAAAACTGATATTAGCATTACCATCCACATATGATTTGGTAGGAGTGGTGGTAGTGTTTAGGAAGTGAATGATGGCATTTCTTGTGGTTTGGGATTTTTTTTTTTTTTTTTCTTTCTTTCATTCTGAATTACAGCTGAAAAATAATTTGCTATGGTCATAACATGAGGGTGAACATGCATCAGCAGGGCTCTTCATTATTTACTCTCAAGAGCTGATTATTTATATAACTAATTTATGATCAATTCTTTTCTTTTTTTTTTTCTTCATTTATGATAAACATGAAATTCCTGATCATTTCATTACATTCTTTGTTCAATTATCAGTCATGTTTTAAATATTTAAACAAGTTTTGAATATTTTCTATCTGAGCTATAGAATGCAAGTTCAGGTCTTATTAAAAACTAGCAGTAGAGCCCACCGTTGCCCGGAGATGTAACAGTAAGAGATAGATCAAGTATCGACCATCATAAAGACTGAATAAATGAAATTGACAAAGATTATTGTTTAAGGTTGACAGACACGCATGTCTTAGTTTTTTTTTGGGGGGGGGGCTTTATGAATAGGTAAAACCCAAACTCAAACAAAAACATTGTTTTCAATTGTTATGAGTCTACAGATTGAATAGAATTTTATTATAAACAATTGTCTTGTAAATGGAATTTTTAAAGCATTCTGAATGTAAAAATAAAGAAAAAGTGTGCAAGACAATAAGAAACACTACCTGCCAAAAAAAAAAAAGTGAAGTTTTGTTGAAATCGGTTGAAAAATGTAGGAAATCCGATCCTATATATAAACGAACACACACACACACACACACACAACCTGGGTTTTATAAGTATAACTCGATAATCTTGTGTCAGCGATAACTCTTAATCGTGTTTTTAAATTGATTTCGTGCAAAAACAATTGTTTTTCCAATTTTTGGCACTGTCAGAACCACCACAAGGTCATTTTACATAGTCCTGTGAAGTTTTGTTGAAATCAGTTGAAAAATGTAGGAGATCCGATCCAATATATAAATGAACACATACACACACACAACCTGGGTTTTATAATAAGTATGGTTACTGGCTTATTTTCATTTTTCTGCTGTTTACTATAGCAATTGAAGAGTTTAAGAATCCAAAGTTTTGTAATAAAAAGCAACAATAACAAAAGGAAGTAAAACTAATAATAGTAATATTAAATGTTATTATTATTATTATATTTATAATATTGGAATATTGTGATAAAAAGCTATAAGAGACAGTAAAACTAATAATAAAATAATGGGAATAATCTTTGACATTCATTGTTGCTTAGCTGGATAGGACACTTCACTTCAGCAGGCAGCTTCTTAGGGATTCAAGTCCAGCTGAAAAAGAAAGACCAAAATCAAAATCCTATTCACAAGGTGGTAACACCAGTCAAAAACTGTATTTGTATACCTTTATTTCTTTAAGAAGCACAAAACTGTCAGCAAAGTGTATAAAACACATGGATAGCAAGCTGAGGCTTTGGATCTGTCATTCTCACACACCAGGACTTTTCTCATTTCTGCTGTTGCTCATGGTACATCCTGCTGGGTCAGATGACATAACAGCTTGGCCACTAACAACCTGACCAATGCAGACCACTCTTCAGAGACACTGTGCTCACTGCTCAAATAAATGAGTTTTTCTTTTGTCATTTCAATTTCTTTTTCTTGTTCATTAGAGTTGAATAATTTGCCTCTAGTCATTTAGAGCACTAAACCTGGGCAGATATATCCTGTTTACATTTCATCAAGCAGCTGATCAAAATAATCTCTGAAACCAATCAGTATTTCGGACTGCTAAGTTGATTTCACTCATTACTACTGTAGGTATACTCTTCTATTAGCAGTAAAAGGAAGGGAAAAAAACACTGAAAATTCTACCAGCCTTTTTAGTCATTTCTCATGCAGATCAATATTTAACTTAGAAAGGCTTTTGATCTTCAAAGCTATTTGAACTTAATTATTTTAGGTAAACTTGTTAATAATAGGAGAATGCTTTGTTCAAGTCAAATGCCAATGCAAATTATATGTACTTTATCAACTCTTCTGGAAAGATAAATTTACAATATAATGTTAATATTTGTTGTAATGGCATTTAAGTGATTATTTCACTGTTAACAATTGAGGGCTTCCTTTTTTCCTTTTTTTTTTTTTTAATTTTTTAATTTTTTTTTTTTTTGACAGGCTTTTTTGTTGAATTATGCTGCTTTCTCTTCATGTATTTCTATCCTTTTACTAATTTTTTTGTTGTCCATTATTAATTGAAACAACTGCTCATCTCTGGTCACATGGTAACTCTAAAGCTTATAGACTACCCCCTCCCCAACTTTAAAAAATATATATACATTTCACATTGTGCTGATCTCAAACTGATGTTGTTTATATTGACATAGAGCCAGTGAACCCCTCATATGCTGGATTCTTGCCCATAACAAAAATGTAACTATCACAAAAGTGCTTATAGGTGCTGACCAACTAACTAGTCGGATAATTGATTTGGACCATTTCTCTTTCATAAGTTGATTGGCCTAATTGCTGACAAAGTCAGAAAAGATTTATTAATTAATGTTATTTTGTAAATTCTGAATGAAATAAGGTTTGATACTATGTGATCTTATTAGTTTTTGATATACTATAAAAAATTAGTTCATCTTGTTTCTAGATATTAACATTACCTTATAGATCCTGTTTTGTATAATTGTAACCCAAGCTTGTATAAATTCATACAAATTTGGTTTTAAAAGCCTAGCCCCGTGCTGAACTTTTAGGATGTTATCTCTCCTAAGAAAATTTGGCATTTGTCTATGTATAAATGGTGCTATTTTCTCTAGATTAGCTTTGTCATTATAGAAGTTGGTAACTATCTTGAACCTGAGGATTTATTCATTACTGTTTCTGATCAATGAAAAGGCCAGAAAGCTTAGAAATGAAAATTTCACTACAAATTTTTCATTTACCTCAAATATTTTTATTAAATGCATAAACATCCTTATCACTGCTTGTTCTGAGTTATCTTATGAATAGTCACTTGTTTGATTATAAAATTTATACTTATTTATATACATACACTAAAACAAGCAAATTACTTGTCTTTATATATATATATATATATATATATATAAATGTGTGTGGCAGTCTGTTTGTCTGAATCTAGTTGTCGCCTAACCCATGAACCATTATTGCTGAAACTTTGTATACATGTTAAACTAACATCCAGTTTGTTAATAGGCTAAATGTTTTTTTTTTTTATAAAACTCTATAATAAGACTGCTAGGGCCCCTAAATCGCAGCTCACAACTGGGTTCACTGTGTTTAGCATTTAATTTAATATGGAATTTGTTTCTAATTTTACCATGTGCATCATTAAATTTGTCAGGTTTGAATTTATTAAATACAAAGAAATTGGCTCTATCCATTTGGGTCATTAAAATGTAAAATAACATTTGAGCTTATTTACAAATAGAAACTTTACCCAAGCTCATATTTCAACAACCCTTAAAAAGGTATATCATGGTGGTTGTTTTCTGGAATAACAGCCTGTTTGAAGGACACTTTTGTACTATCTGCTTTTCTGAGAATTGCCAGGTATGTCAGCTAGTTCTTTTATAAACTGAAGTGCCCAAAAATTAGTTTCCTAATGTAATTACTGAATGACAATTACTGAATTAGTATGGAGTCTGGAATCATTGCCTAGAATCTATTCAGGCACATTCTAGGTCTGTCCAAAGCTGAGTTGTTTCTTGGGATGGCTGCAGATAATTTAGTGAAATCTGCAACATATCCAGTACATGCTCTTTTTAGTGCACTAGGCCAATGGAGTACCTTAAAACAAGCTAAGTGTTCGTGAAACCAGGTTTGTGTCCTCGATATACAATAGATTTCATTTGCTGGAATAAACTGTCAGCAGCTGGGAACAGAGAAAAACAGAAATGCAAATAATCTGCATGACACACCTGTCAAAATTAGTTCCAATTTCACTAGTGGTCTTTGCAAAGTCCAACAAGAAACACCACAGCATCCTGATCACAAGCTGGAAACATGGTTTATTCGAACCCCACAACACAGAACTAGTTTTTCTGCAGTCCAGTAAAGATATATTAACCAATGTTGTGTTAATAATGTTACTCTGGTTTAATTATAAAACCTTATAGAATACTGTGTATACTTTACATTGACTGATGGGTTGAGTGGCACCAGTATTGAATTGGGATGTGATTTGATACAGTTTCTTTTCTATAATTTATAGTGAAAATTGGAACAAAAATAATCACCCACCTGATGGCAAATGGCAACGTATATGTTCTGCGTGCAAAGTTTTTTTTTTTTTTTTTTTTTTTTCGAGTGGAAAAAAACATGGCTGCCCCCAGCAAGCTTATATTGCGAATGGTCACGTAGCCTCACGCGGGTGGTCATGTAAGACCACGGAAAGTGAATTTACGCATGGAAATGAAGGAAGGCAGAAAAGGACATATTAGGTTGGTGCAAAAATAATGTCGTTTTCTCACATATGTTACTGTGAGAAAACGACATTATTTTTGCACCAACCTAATAAAAACACCGAACACTCGTCACTCAAGGAACAAAAAAAAATCTTTTGCAACATTGAAGAAGAATCGTGTAAAGGAGAAAGTAGAGGCGCAGGAAGAGATTATTGAGTAAATTGAGGGAGTTTATCAGTCGTTACAGTTTTACACTAGGCACACCAAGTGAATAGTGTGGTTGTTCAGGAAGTTTGTCAGTCATTGCAGATTTGCACCTGGTTCATAATTCTTAGGTACTTCAGTTTATATAGTTGATAAAATTGTATATAATTGAGATCTAGAAAAAACAAATTTTTCTCTAAGCAGTAAAGATAAAAACACTTGACAATCACGTTCCTTCTCTTTGTTCTTTTACAATATTCATCTGTTCTTAAGTTTCATTTAATGCTGATTAATCAAACTAATAAAGTACATTGCTAATAATTGGGTAACTAATTCAGCACCTCCCTTTGCTTTGATATAATTAGCAAAGCTTTGACTGTCAGCTTATATAAGCACTGATATTAAAAGTAATTTCTTAATTTTCTAAGATTTTTAACTACTCTTATTTACTCTTTTAATTCTTCCAGTGACTTCTAAAAAAAGAATTGTTAATGGTGCTTCTAAATAGAATCATTCAGTAAACTGGACTGTGGTAGGTGTGTGTCTGTCACATTGCTTCATAAATTTAAATATAATAAAAAGATAATAAAATTAAATGAAGATGGCATTGGTTCACCATAGGTATGTTATTGAATTTAAATCTTGGCTTATTAACCAGAGTCATTAATCTAACCAGATTTATAAGTTGTAACAGCAAATGTGCTAAAAAATGTGCAGTATCTGTATTAGGAAATAGAAAAAAAAAAAATTTTTTTTATTTAATTGATGCTTTGTTACTTTTTTGCTTTTTACTAAATGTAGGCTTTCATTTGGTCTCTTCTAATTGTATAAACAGTTGAAAAGAATAATTTCAAATGGTTTGAATGATTTAAGTTATCTTACAGGCACTTGAGTAAATCTGGCTTTAATGTATTTTTCAACATTTTCTTTCAAGATTATCTTCAAATTTTCAATTGCTGTTTGTTGAAATCTTAATTTATTAAAACTTGACTTTATCAAATATACTTGGATATATTGTGAAGAAAACTTTTGATAGCATTAGATATTTAAATTTTAGATAGGATAGCAGATGTAAAGTTAAGAAGTTTACAACAGGGGGAGAAAAAGCATTTAAAGATTTTTTTTATTATGTACCATAGAGAATGCGGAGGGTTTTTTTTGTTTTGTTTTTGTTTATCCATCACACCCTGCTCCACCTGCAAAGTCATTATATGGTAATGAGGTAGGTTTGAAAAATAGCTTCTCAAAATTTAGTGGATTAAAGCATAGGTCATGAATTTGGTGGCATAGGAATTGAGAGTTCAATCCCTGGGCCAATTAGGATGGGCAATAACTAATCAGTACTAAAAAGAACAAGATCCAAGAACAACCCCCAGATCAGTGCTACTCAAAGTGGTGGTTCATGGACTGGTGTGGTATGCAAACCATCAGCTACGCGGTCAGTGTCCAGGCCATGCTAAGGAATCATTCGTAAAGATTAAGGTTTTGTTTTTGTGTTAATAAACAGCTTATTTTTTTTATTACTTTTTATGTTTTGATATTGAATTATTTTTTGCAAAATAAATGGCAGATAAAAAAAATAATCAACTTTTATTATATTCATTTATATATATCGTTTCTGGTATAAATTAATATTACCACGAAATATTACAGGTAAGTGACACATTGAGGAGGCGGGGGTTGGGATGCCAGGCCGCCATATAAGATAGCTTGAGAAGCACTGCCCTAGACATCCTAAGACCAGAGCACACAACAGACAAAATGTTGTGATACCAACAAAGTTGAGGACATTAGTTTGAATAGAAATAGCTTCTAAAATGTTTTTACACTTTCTGTGATATTTGTAAAATATTGTCAGATAATGTTTATATTAATATTTTTCAAGGGCAAAGTTCTCTGTATAAACAGTGAATTATCAGCAATATCAATTCCCTTTCCATTTAAAATTTGTAAAGAAAATAAATTTGTTTACAAAACCATGCTTATAAACTTTTGCATGAGTAAAAAAGATTTTCAAATTAAAATGGAAAGTGGAGGTAAATCCAGGTTCACTGTGCTAAATGAATATGCTTCCATTAAAAGAAAAACATTAAAGCATAATCAGTTAATTGAATTAGATATAATTCCTCTAAATTTCCAATTTCTAGATTATTTTTAACATGTTTTATTTTTAAACTGATCTATATTATGAAATCTTGAAAAAAAAAAAGTTTAATGGTTGCAGGATTTTGATAGAAAACTTTATTTACCTTTCTTGTTATTGCCTTAACTCCATTTAGTAATTTTGTATGAGAAACTAAAAAAACATTCCTAATGTATTTCAGACATGGCTTCTATATACATTTGTAGTGATGACATCAAATTTGCAATTCTATTCTTATAGATATTTTGTAAATCTAAAGATTGTGCATTTAAAAAAAAAAAAAAAAAAAAAAAATCATAAAAAAAGAATTAGCATTTAGTTTGGTTTAACCTTGTTTATGTAGAAGAATTGGTGTCTGATGACCTGTGTTATCACCACTGCTTCTGAATAAAACTTCTTTTGTGATGTAATAATTAAAGGCAATAATAGCATGGTTCTTAAATTAACTCGGATTAAAATGTTTGGTATGTGTCTGAGGCAAACAACCATTTACATGCTTATAACTTTCTATATGACAATTACAGTGTTATATAATTGTAAAACCAGCAATAGGTGTTGATTTCTAATTTAAGATGAATTTTATTTTTTTTCTGATGACTTCATGTGATGTAGGTTAAAAGAATCATCAGGTTTACAAGAAATATATGAAATAAATTTGACCACGCATATTTCCAAATGATTTTTTAATGAACACTTGTCAAGTCCTCTTCCACATGCCAAGAGGCCCTAGTTTAAAAAAATATATATTTGGATATTTAATGAAAGACTATCAGTCTACTTTAGCGAGATGAAAGAAAGATCTTATATATTACTTATCCACTTCAATTACACTTAAGGGACTCCAACTCTTTCAATTAGCGCTTACTGGTGCTATGTTTATACTGTAAGCTAATATGCTTTTTGTGTGTGTGGTTTCTGATTATATATATCAAGATTATTTTGGATAAAGATAGAAAATTTGAAATATTATTTTATAATTTTGTTTAATGATGCAGTGTCAACTATTATTAATTTTTGACGGTTTTTTTGGGGGGGTATCTTAATTTTTGTTGCTTTTTATTATAACTTGACTCCAGTTGTCAGTTCTATGTCAATAAGTAGACAGCAAAGATCAGCAATAAAGGATAAGTTCTCGGTAAGATTTGATCTTTTGTCCCTTTTGCTTAGGGATTCCTAGGAAATGCTCAGCTGATTGATGTTATGAGAACATGACTGCCTGCAAAATACTAAATCTAACCATGTGAAATTATCATTCTGTCAGAGCAGGTGGACATTTGCCAGGCTTCCCCAAAGTAAGAAGGGTTGTAAGTTCAAATCTCATTAAGAGATTATTCTTTATTTGTGCTGTCTGCTCTACTGGAGAATTGACAGCCCTAATAAATTTGATTTAAAAAAAAAAACAAAAAAAACTAAAAGTAAAGAAGACTAGTTAAAATTTAATAATGGATAACTTTATTCTTTTCATATATATATATATATATATATATATATATATATCAACTTCCTATCAATTTAACTGATTTTACCTATTAAAATTATACTGAAAGCTACTCTTAAGCAAAAGTACCTTCAAGTGGTAATGGTTTTAAGGGTCAGATCACTTTCATGGCATATTAATTTTAAAATTATTCACCAAACTTTTGCAATGTTTTTGCATGTATACATTTGAAGTGTTACAAAATAAATCTGTCAAACATGGCAAATTGACCCTATTTTAATATATACATTTTTAGAGTTCTACCAATTTTAGAATGTAGTGATCACTGGAATTATTTAAATGATTTGTATATGAAATTTTATCCTCATAGGAAAATCGTGATTAAAATCTTGGCATTTACCCAATATAGACCTTAAATATAATGTTTTGAAGCCATAGATTTAAAATTACAAAGAAATATATCTTAATGGTTTGGGTTTGACACAAGGAGGATAAGAAAGCTGGTGAAAGTAAACCAATAAATTTTTGTTTTCTCTTTGACAGTTTTTTTTTTCTTTTTTTCTTTTCTACTATTTGGAAAAAATACTTTATTTTAAGCAAAGCACATCAGTACTTATGTATTAAGAAAAATGCAATTATTTAAAAAAAAAAAAGGTTTTAATTACTTATTTTCTAGGCTGATAGCCACTTCTCATAAGACATGCCCTACTTAGAAGATTGGTTCAATACAATGATTTTAATCCCACTTCTCACTCTCTGGCCTTTTTTTGTCTGAGTCAAACTTAGATGAGTAAATATCTATACTTCCTGATTTCAATTTATTAAATGCCTCATAGATAAAAAGTCCATCCCAGTTTTTGATGATAATAGAACAGTGGCATAAGGGCAATAGAACACTCAGTATTCTCTGCCATATAAAAATACTTTCCAGGAAATTTGCTAAATGTTCCCCTCCCATTTCCTATAAACCCTTGATAACTACATGCCAAAGTCAAAATATTTACCATTTATTATAGCACTTTATGCAGAAACACTATTAGTTTCAACAAAAATATTATAATGTAATATTTCTTAGTCAATAATAAAATACATTTCAAATGATTAAAACCTTTAAAACAATGAAAAACAAGTCAGTTGTTTTCTGCTTGAATTCAATTTTCATTTGACTTTTCAATGAAATGTATTTAATTTCAACAGAAATATTAGTTTCATGAATGGATTAAAACCAACAAAATACAAACATAATATTGCAAAAATAATAGTATTTTAGTATCACTCTTTACAGTAGCCCAATCAATATAGACATTTTTTCCAATTTCTTCCAGATAAACATTTTGTGGGTTTGATGAAAAGAAAGCAAACAGATTTGAATTGATATCTTCCATATTTTTGATTGTTCTGATACCAAGAAAATATTCTGAACAAATATGTTAGGTTTGGTGAGTGTAGATGGTTAGATAAAACTTTCTAGTCTCTCCTGACCCAAATATATAAATGCTTGGGTTGTTTAGTTAGGCTTTTCATTGTCATGTTGAAGGATGTTCTCCTTTTCTCTTTACAAAACAGGTACGTTTGTCATATACAACTGACTGAGGTGGTCATTGTTGTTAATGGTCTGGAGTGAGGATTTCTCCAGGATCCAATAACTCCTAATAATGCCAATCATGTTCCATCAAAAGCAGAGCAAAACCTTCTGTAGATAAAGTCCTTATTTCTGTATTAGAATTTAGTTTGCACAGAAGATAACTATTGCTTTTTGTGTTTACCACCATACAGTACCCATTTCTCCTCCTGTAACAATTTAATGAAGAAAAGGGAGTTTTAATTTCTGGTCAGCAGATTAATTGTTAGGCCCCATTTTCTGATAAGTTAATGATAAACCAAAGATCTCTCTCTCTCTAACATTTGAGATGTCTCTGTATAATTGAACATGATGCATTGTACCTTTGTTAAACTTTGGTGCTTCAATGAGAATCTGCTTGAACAGATGATTATCTATCAGAAGAAATCTGATCCGGTACCTTTTTTTTTTTTTTTTTTTTTTTAACTAGCTAAACTATTGCTAATCTTAGTACACAACACAAATATTCATTGTTTGGTATTATGGTCTTTTTTAAATTCATACAGCATCCAATAGCAAACAAGTCTTATTACACATTCAGATTTTATTACACATTCAGATTTTATTATGCAAGTCAGTGTTTTCACAATGAAATTGTTATTAACCAACCAATGTTTGCAAATCTTTCAATATAGTACCATGCAAAAGTATTGAAAATAAGTTCTATTACTGTTACTAACCTAAATCTTGAGTCAAATATAGTAGATACTTCTGATATCCTCCACTGTTGTGCCAGAAGTCATGGGTTAGCTGTGGTGGTGGTGGTGGTGAGGGACATCATCATACCTTGATGTCGTGAAAATGCCCTGACCTATATCAGCTGTGTCCTGACATCAGGTGAGTCAGTGTGAACATTAGCCAGGCTACTCATGACAAGATGACATTAATTATCAGTTCATATGCAGCATGATAGGGGATTCTAAATGAATGTGACCGCTGCTCAAAATGAATGTTGTCCTGCTATCCTGGAGACGGATAAAACATTAGTTTGGGCTTTTAATAAATGAAACACCACACACACACACACACACACACACACACACACACACTTAGCACTTCTTTTCAAATTGATTAATAAAATCAGAATGGAGTTTGAAGTACTTAAATTCAGATATTTGTACTATTTATCTCTAAATGTGGAGAAAACAAGCATCTGATTGGAAGAACAAATTTGGCTTTAATAAATAAAGCAAGATTTCTTTTTCTGACACTTTTTGGCTTACAATACTGTGTTTGTCTTGTCTAGTTTTCACATATTGAGAGTGCTTCTCTTGACTGAGAAAAACACTGGTGCTTATATAGCTCTCTCAGTCCCGGACCCACATTGACTGTTGGCTAATACCTGCCCAGTATCGTTCATATGCAAATAGTCAGCACCACCTACTCTGAGAAGGTCTTCTCTCAACAGTCCATTGTCGAAGGGAACACAATTCTTAGTGCTTACAGCACCACATACAACCAACTCTGAGTTTTTTATTGGGACAACCTGATTCTCTGTTACAAATATTTGAATAAACCATTAGCAAACAATATTATGTTTCTATCTTAAACTAAATTGAAAAGGCATAAGAGGAATGAAAAAATAGAAAATTTAGTCACAATGTGAGGCAACTAATTGTAAATGAAAATGTTTTGATAAAAACTTTAAACATTTAATTGGAATATACTAATATTCTTTATATGAAAAATGAATGCTTAGAGCACAATTCTTAAAGTACAAGTTACTCTGATTATAAAAATTTATAAGAACATTTCTGTGTAAAATTATTCAAGATGGTTTAACCAAAATGTTTAAATAAAAATAGTTAAATTTTATGGTCATTTTTATAAAATCTCAACTAATTTATTTTTGTATTTATTGATTTTTAAAACTTATATATATATTAGCTAAACATTTTAATAGTTGCTTTTATTATACAACAGCTGCTAATGATCACAAAGTTTTAAAAAATTTTTTTTAAATATATAATTTTGGAATGGCTTAAAATTTGGGTGTGACAAAGTTGGCTTTTTAGGATGATTCTGGAACAATGATTAAAAAAGTTAGTCTGGAGCCTTAAATGTGGCCTTCATTTCTGTAATTGTGGTGGCATTTGACATTCTTCAACCAATGGTGTTATATATGTACCAGAAATACCTAATGAAATACAATACTGCCCACTTAACAGTACAAAGATTGACCACAAGTCCTTAATAATCATGATCAAAAATCTCTGGTTAGAATTATCTGCAGCAACAGACAAATGACATTGGCTCAAATCACATCCACATTTAATCCAGGAAGTATCAGATACAGAAACTGCAGCTCAGTTCAAATGTCTTCAATTTCTATAGGATATGAGGGTAAAGACCTATTAGGATATCCTTGTTATTGCCACAACCCTGGAGGACTGGCAACATATAAAATGGTCCATTGAGCCATGGAACAAGTTGTCAACAATCTGATTATCTATAGTGATGTGTTCATGTGTCATAAGCTTGATCTAATGGTCTACTTAAGTACATCTTTGACTGCCAAATTGCATTGCTTCATGACCATATGCACCCATTCATTGGCTCCGTGTCCCCCACCCAAACAAAGTTGGATTATTCTAGTAGGATAATGTACCATGACATCGGGTTCAAATTGCCCAGAATTATTGCAACCACCACATTTGCATGATATGAGCCCAATTGAGCATTTGTGTGATGGATTTTTTATCTTCAGTCTAACCCTAATCTTGTGGAAAGCTATTGAGATAGTATAGCTCAATATCTTTCCAGAGGTCTTCCAGATACTTGTTGGATTGATACTATACTGTTGTTGCACTTCTTCAGGCTGTAGAGGATCCTGCACGATAGCAGGCACCTCTCCCATGACTTCTGGTATGTTGCTGTAAGTATAAAGAAATATAAAAAAATGTTTGCCTACAGATAAATTTATTGATTTTTTTTTTTTTTTTTTTTTTTTTTTTGCTATTTAAGCTCTAAAATTACTTGTAGCAAGTGTTTTTCCATTCTCATATCCATCTCTCTTAATGGTAGATCATAAATTTTCTGTTAGATTAAAATCTGATGGTGTTGGAGACTATGCCATTAATTTGACATTTTTGAGAGCTTTTTCTTTTGGTAATGTGAAGGTCCATTATCTTTTATGAATATTATCTTTAGCTTAAAATTCGTTAGTTGTCACCTATACCATTCAACAAAAATCTTGTCCAAGAACTTAAAATAAATCTATGCATTTATCATGTCTTTAGCCAAATTTTTATATGTTGCATCTTTTCTGTTTATATTCACAAAATCAGATTCTTCAAATATTTTCTTGCTGGTCAATCCACTTTTGCTTCTTGCTCTTAATGTTTCTCAAATCTTTTTATTATATTCTTAGTCGTTTTTCTTTTTTTTTTTTTTTTTCTTCCTTACTTGTTCATTTTTATTGTTTTCAATTTAATTTTTGATTTTTATGACCTCTCATTAACATTTTTCTCTTTTTCAATCTATAATGTTGTATTCCCACTATTCACTGACTATACATTCTGTTTCTTTTTTAAGGTTATATCTTTGACATAAGTTACTCACAAAACTTCATTTAACAACAAAAAATATGAAAATCTCTCAAAATACATATGAAGCATTAGAACTGCAGAAAGTATACAAAATAAAAAATAAATAAAATATAGTAAATGAAATAAACCAACTTTTGGTTAAGGCTATAAATAATTAAAAAAAAAAATAATCATTAGCCTAAGACAAAAAGAAACTGAGAGTGAGTTTCCCCATAAGCCCCCATTGGACAATATGTAGGGCCAACATAAAATAGTGTACCATATGATCTTATATCATGCATTGTTGATGTCTATGTCCACACCAATATATATATATATATATATATAGTGTGAACAGCCCTGAAGTTGCATAATAAAATTTCACCCTACCAAATAAATCACTGTGAATAATTCTAATAAAATCATATATTGTAAACTGATTCTGATGGCATATTTATCTTATTTAAATTTTACCAATGTCATTTGGTTAATATTTTATTAAGCAAATATTTACTTTCATAATATCTGACATTGTTTCATCTCTCTCCTCTCAGCTTAAACATTAATATAGATGATACACAGCCTGGTAAAAAATCAAGCTAACTCTAGGTTACATTGTTTAATATTTAACTATAGTGTTTGATTCTAAATTTTCATTTTTTTTTTTTTTTTTTTTTTTTTTTTTTTTTTTTTTTTTAAATTCAGTATTACACTGAACAATAGTAATACTAAGTGTATTGTCTGTGTATATGTATGTAAAACTTGAGAAATAAAGATGTAATTAAATAAGAAACTATGAACATGTGGGTGCTATCTACTGTTAAGGGAAGAAATCCTTTCAGAAAGGAATAATCAGTGAATAACATTAGGTATTATGGTTTAATAGCTGAGAGAAATCATTTTGCTTACCTGCTTTTATGTATGAGAGTCACTTGTTCACAGAATTCTGTGTCTAAGTAGATCTCATTGAAATGAGCTCCAGGAAAAATTCTAAAATGTATGTTTTATATATATATATATATATATATATATATATATATATATATATATATAATATACCCACCCATCTCTTCTACTTGGTTTTCACTTGCAGAAACCAAGTATGTGATCCACTTCTTGTTTCTTCCAATATGGAGTCAGATGTACCTCAGTTCAGTGTTCCATTATAGGCTGAGTATTTTTATTTTTTATTTTAATAGTGTCAGTACAGGAGCTTGTGACTCTTGTCCTGACATCATTTGTCCAAATTAAGTACCCAGAGTTAAGAATTTACAACTTAGGGAAATTTTCTATTTTTTTTTTTTTTTTTTTTTTTTTATTATCCAATTTCTGACTTGTGATTTTTTAATGGCACAAATGTGAGTCTAGGTATAAAAATTAAAACATTTTGGATTTCTATGATAGATGTAATTACTTCTACTTCTGTCTCTCCTTTAAAGTATAAAATTTTGAACCATGTAAATTTTAGTGATACATTTGGAAAAATACTAGTTTCCAATACAAAAAAGAATTTTTATATTCAGATTTTTAGAAAGGAAATTATTCAAGTGTGAATTCAAATATTGAATGTACTTGAATAAACGTGTCAAATGTATAAAATAAGAATATAATTGATTTAGAAATAATTTGATAAAAGATTAGATGTTTTTATAAAAAAAAAAAAGTCTCTTTGAACTAAGATTCGTCTTCAAAGTGTTAAAAAAAAAAAAAAAAAATGAAAGTATAAAAATACATTTTTATATTAAAATTACCAGCAATGTTTTTTTATATAAGAACTAATCGTATACATATTTATAATAAAATTACCAGCAATACATTTTATCTGAAGTTGAAGGCATAAAATCTGTTTAAAATATTTAGATTTCATCATTAAATAACCCATAGTGGTCGATATGCCACGAAACAGTCTTCATGAAAGAACACTTTTATGACATTAATCCATATAATATCCAACAATTTCTTAAATCAAACAGTATTCCAAAATATGCCTTTTAACAAAACAACATAAAACGTACATATTACCACCTCTAGTAATTATGTCCATACAAACATACATATGCACAAAAGCTGAGTTGAATCTACCATATATTTGATTGTGAAAGCAGAATAACATGTTTATTACTTCAAAGCTCCCATTGACATTAAATGAACCATAAGAAGTTTCTATGCCATTGAACAAATCAATTGGTGTTAAATGTTCCTTTTTAAGAAATTACTTCTCTTTTCTTAGATAAAAACTGAGATAAGTTTAAGACAATAAGTATGATTATAGTTAATACTTTATCATGTAGTTTCTCAGAGATTCTGTTTGTCTTTGCCAGTTAAGCATGCTTAATAATCTTTGTTCCTGTTGAAATGTAATGAACTTTATCTTTGCTTCTACCAGTCGATTTCATGGTTTTTTAGAAGCTCCTAGAGATGAAACTTTTGAAATTGATTTGGGTATTTTCATTGACACAGTGTTTTTATTAGGTTGGTGCAAAAATATTGTCGGTTTTTGACGTTAAAAAAAATACGTCAAAAACCGACATTATTTTTGCACCAACCTAATAAATATCATTTTTATATATTTTTTTATTGGCTCACTGATTTTGTGTAATTTTGTTTCTGCCATTTTAGTTTAGGAATTCTGAATAGTAGTCCAACAACTGCCATAAAATCTAATATATTAAAAATAACAGTTAACATCATTTAACTTTTAATCATATTATTTAAAATAATTCTTACAGTGTGTGTGTATATATATATATATATATATATATATATATATAGTGTTAGAAATACATTAAAACAGTTGCACAACAATAAAACTCTAAACCAATTTAATAATCTTAATCATAATGCAAGTACTAATGAAAATATTGTTAAGGATACTGACCAATGTAATTATAGGAATCCTAACAAATGCCCATAGTCAAATAAATGTTTAACCGAGTCCCTTGTGTATCTCTGTTCTATCTCTACAATGGAAAATCCGAGGGTTGAAAAGTTTTATATTGGTAGTACTAAGAATTCTTTCAAAACCCAGTGGTATCAACACAGTCTTTTACTACTAATAATTACAGACATTATACTTCACTTTCAAAATATTTTTGGAGGATGAAAGATGAAAAAAAACTCCTAAAGCGAAATGGAAAATTTTAAAACTGACAAGGACACCTTGTTTTCTGTGTTTACAATAGAAAATGCAAATTATCAGGTTCTTGAATAGGGATGATTTATTAAATCAAAGATTTGAATAATTGGTTAATTGTTAACATATACCTTTGACTCTACAATCTTGCTAGACTTTGAAATTTGACAATTGTTTCTTATATTTTAGTTAAACCTTGTTGCACTATATAAAGCTTATCTTTCTATCAATAAGATCAGTTTTGACGTATAATTTTTACATTTTTCTTTTAGTAGTGGTGGTAATATTTAGTATAGATGTATTGGCATTCAGCTGACATTGTGCATTGATTGGTTTTATTAACACCCTATATAAAGATTCTTTAGTTAACAGTTGCATTCTATTTTGTATGATCTATATATTTAAATAATTTTGTTAGATCTATTTGTTTAAACTTTACTTTAATTCTTAAAGGGCCATGTCATTGACCAACTATAAAAATGTGTAATTTTAACTTTTTAACTCACAGGGTATGTAGTTTGTTGAGTATCTTGTTAAATTACATTTCTTCTCCCATATGAAATGACATGTGTCTAATGTATAACATTGTAGCAAATTCACATCCGTATTGAATACGACGTTCAGATGTCATCTATGATTCTAAATCTGTGTGTCATGAAGTCTTATGTTTGATTACTTCTTAACTTTGTTTTTCCCCTTACTTTGAACTTAGAGTAGGCTATTCCGATTGGTTGATCTGAATAAAAACAAAACTAACAATGCTGCTATTTCCCTTTTTTCTTACTCTTTTTCTTATTCTTTCTTTTCTTGTGAAAAGAGGTTGTATGTTGTTTTTAAATCTCGATAAATTGTCTACTCACCAGTTATTTACTAATGCCTGATGAGATGTTTAATACACATCGAAATATGTTTGCATTTGTGTAGCGATTTTGACATGTTTTTGATGTAATATCCTAAAATAAAGAACATTGCTCTACTTTTGTATTGAGTCCTCTTTTAAATTGAATGTTGTGAACGTCTAAATTGTATTCTATTCGTTCTCATTCCACATGGGGAGATTATATATATATATATATGTGTATATATATATATATATATATATATATAATTACACATCTACATTTGCAGTACGACTCAGTTTCATGGCTTTCCAATTCATCAGGTACTGAGTTATGAACTGTTCAATATGGGTTTTTTGGGGTTCTTTTTTTTGTTTTTGTTTTTTTTTTTTGTTTTTGTTTTTTTGTTTGTTTTTTTTTTTTTTGTTAAATTCTGGATCTCGTGGGTGCAATGCTACATTGTATGTGGATTCAAAGTTCAAGATTATTGTAAACATAATATACTATTGGGGTATAAATTCAAAATATAGTGTTGATAGGTAGATATATTTTGAATTTATACCCCAATATAATATATGCACACATACTATATTCAGTACTGCATGTAGTTACTTTTATTATTACTATATTATGTTTGGACTTATTATATTCAAAATGGTTTAATGTATTTAGAAGTATTAAAACTTATACACAGAAAGGTAAAATATATATACTATGAGCAGAATGCTGGGAAGCTCTCGTGCCCTACCCACTTCCCAAAAAACACTCTCAAACGACTAAACACCTGAATACAGAATTGTAGAGAATTGATCAGGCCAAGAATTTTTCAGCATCTCCTATATATATACTTGATAAACATTTGACTAATGCTAAATAAGTTGAAACCTGGTACATTATCTACAAAATCTAATTAATGATAGACTTAGGAATGTATCTCTTGTTTCTAACCAAAACATACTCTATTTCCTTCTTTGCTAATCTATCAAATTATTTTCATTTATATAGCAGTTTTACATTGGTGACTAATGAAAGATATATATATATATATATATATATATATATATATATATATATATATATATATATGTCTAATAATGTGTTTATATATTCCACAGAAGTGTAATTGCTCACATGAAAAGAACTTTATTTCCTTATTCAGATTTTACAATTACTTTCTACTTTTTTATTATCAATAAAGTGTGACATGTAACAAATTAAGACCAGTGAGCCAGAAAAAATAACTTATTCAACAAGTGAATTCCTAATTTCACTTTTTGAATTTCTGAGCTGTTCTCATTTCAGCAAGAAGCATCTGATATTTTTCTTTGAAGATTTCAGATTTCATAGCCATTGGCATTCACAAAATAGATAAAGTGGAAACAACAGTAAAATTTTACACCTTTGTTTTCCTTGGCCTGATGTTCTCACCTGAAAAAATAACCTAGCTGTACATCAAAAAGCAAACTTCTTTGCTATCAGACACATTAGGGTGGAAAATACCAAGGGAGTTGTGCCTTGACTGACCAAGGTTTGCAAATTGTCCTCAGTAACCTTGTTTAACTGAACTGACCTAGGTCAATTATTGTGGATGACAAATACTAAGTTGGGGTGGGTTTTACTTTCATGTGGGATCTCTTTCTTTAAGCAGTGCTGGCAAGCAAGCAGACCCCTCCCATACAGTCTGATTGATGCTACCACAAAAGGTAATTGACTTTTTAAAGTTAAATAACTTTTACTACTTTTCTTTATTCATCTTCTCACCACAAACTACAAAGAAATAGACATTTTCAGCAATCCATTTTTTTTTTTTTTTTTTTTTTTTTTTTTTTTTTTTCAACCATAAAATTTTAATGCTTTTAATTTATTTTTTATTTTAATGAAAATGTATAACTGCTTAGTGTTAATAACTATTTTCTTACATTTAATAATTTTGTGAATGCAAATTGAGGTTTAGTGGAAAGAACCATTGGATTTTTTTTTTTTTTTTTTAGGTTTCACCTATAGATTGTCTTCAGTTGGGGAGAACTTGTAAGATAAAAATAGCCTGATTTGCATCAAATGTGTACATTCCGTGTACCTAATACATAAAACTCAATTTGTGCATTCACCTGAAACCTTGAAAAAGAATTAAGTATATAAAGTTGGTTGTTGCTCTCTGTGTGTGTGTGCGCGTGTACAAATATCATGAAAAAATTAAATGAAATTTTGAATAAATATATTAGCAAGTTTTTGTAGATAATGAGTTTTCCAGGTGCATCATAGGCCTCTGCTGGTCATCAATGACCATGGATTTGACCTCACCTATCTGCTCCTGTGGAACATCACTACCGATGGCTGAACAGGCCAATGTTCCAGTGGCAGTATCTGTCACACCTGTGAATTCTGTGTTGTCTATGTTGCAGTGTTCTCTTCTGCAGGTCCACTTCTGCTGCATTGTTCAGTTTCTCCTCTCCTGACATTAGTTGTTTAGTCAAGATGCTTCTCTATTCAGAACTGTCAGCATCAAGGTCCTCCCAGTGGTCACTGTTGATCTCAAGGGCCTTCATGTTTCTCTTACAGACATCTTTGTAGTGCAACTGAGGGTGACCAGAGTCTCTTTTGCCATTTGCAAGTCCTATTATTTAATCCATAACTGGAAGAAAAATGGGGTAATAGAAGAGAAGTATGCACTATTAAGTTTTAATAGTATATATTGAAAATCTAAACTTTAATTTATGAAATATTTTTTCTTATGTGGTTTGTTCATAAAATAATAAAACAAATTACTCATTTTGTTTAATAATGGAATTATTTGTTTGAGTTGAATGAAAGTGAACATTTTATCATTAAAAACAAATTTGTAACCATTCAGTTAATATGCTATCATGCTTGGCAATATGGTGTATATGAAATAAACAAGTATCAAAATGTTTACTCCTCAAATTGCTTTAAGATAGTTTTGCTAATACCATTTTATGACATAGGCAAATCCTTCATAAGAAAGGAAATGAATTCTGCCCATGTAACATTGCATAATACTGCTAATCCATAAATAAAATGTGAATTTATGGGGGAAAAAATGCTTATTGAAATCATGTTTACAAATGGTTATTACTTGTGTGTTACAATATACCAATTCCCCCCTCTCTCTCTCTCTAATATATTCTCACACACAGTTTATTTGTTCACTGTATTCATATTGTAAGTGATTACTATAAAATGTAATATGTACTTTATCTTAATATTTTCCGACCTTTTTACTCTCATATTTTAGATAATTTGATTAAATGCAGTTTTGTATAGTCAAATATACAAAAAAAATCTTTATACTAATTCTTTCCATATTTTAGATAGATTTAGCAAATATAAAAAGTAAAAAGATAATTTTTATCTTCAACTAACTTTATTGAGAAACTTATTTACCAGTTTGTTCTGTTGACTTTCAGACTAATTCATAATTCCAACATCCCTTACCCTAGCTTGGCCAGGAACTGCCATAGGTACTTTTTGCCATCTTTCAGGGAAATGAAATTATTTTTTCATTAAGAGAATTCTACAAAGACTGGAATAATTGGTAACCAAAATGTACAATATCTGTTGAATATGGTGGGAGGGCCAAAACCTCTTGGCTAAGCTGTAAGAATTTTTGCAGATAATAGAAATGATAGAATATGATGGCCTTTATTTGAATTTTGGATGAATGCTTTTTGACTGCTTTTAATTGGAAATAGTACTTGTTTAACTGATTTGATTCTCTGGAAGCTCCTTGCCAAACTTCTAATTCAATTATATTTGAATTAGAAGTTTGGTACATAGCATCACCTTATTTGGCTGAAAATTAGCTTTTAATATGGTTAGTGGGGATTCTTTTGGTTTGCCCCATGATCTCTTGGATTATTCCACATTGTTGTAAAGTATCAACTTTTCATTGCCTGTCACAATCTTTCAAAAACAGGACATTTAAATATAGTCCAGTAGGTTTTTTTAAAACTTATATGAAAATCACATACATTTCACTAACCAAACTGGTGCAATGTTTGATTTGAATAATGTACATTGGCTACCTCTCATGTCATATAAAATTGTTTATACTCAATGTCTTTGCTATCAATCTCAACTGGTTGGCTAAGTGCAGAGAATCCTTCAACAAGAAATCTCTAACACAAAAGTTTGCAAACCACTTTTTTTTTTTTATCATTTGCAATAACTTCTCCATAGACCAAGCAATTTTAAATCACATTTTTATTTTTTAATTTATATTAGTGAAAAAAAAAAAAAAAAAAAAAAAAAGCATGTCTAGAGATCATTACTCATTTTCTGTCATCTTCAATGTTAGAATGAATAAACAAAAATGTCAAGTTTGGTTAAAATGTTTTTAAAAATACACATTAATTTTTTTACATTAAAATTAACATGATTTTCTTTTTTATGTTGAAACTAAATTCTCCTAATAGCATCAAATAACTTTTTGGCCAACCCAATGCATGTGCAGAACTTAACCTATTATAAGCTCATTACTTAACTGTTTTATATCAAATGAATCTCACTGAAATTTAAACTCATTGCTTTGTTGTGACAGAAATACAAAAATTTGATTTACTTTTAGATTACCATTTTTTTCTCTATAACTGCAACTAAAATCTTCTCTTTAATATGGAGTTAATTCCAAATGTTTTTATATTTAATAGCTTTGTACTGAGTAGATACACTTGATAATTAGTTTCTAAGAAAAAACAGAAAAATAAAGTATATTTTATTTAAAAATAAAAATCCTTTGAACTGATAATTTTATTGGCTTGTTACTGAAGTTGCTGCAATGTTTAGACAAATTTATATGCATGCATAAACATATCTTTTTGATAATATTTATTTGCATTTGTTTTTTTCCCCTCTACCTCCTCCAAAATTTCAGCACATATACATATTCTGACTAGATAAACACATACTAAAAAGTTCTATTCACATTAATTCTAATAGAAACATCTATACTCCACATTTCAGAATTGACATATTTGAAAAGAAGTCATAAAATTGATGGTAACTTTTCAGTGCATTTCTCCATGCATGTATGATAATTATTAATAAAGGTTAATTTTATGTTTAAGTAGATTTGGCTTCCTGGATAAATGTTGTACCAAAATTTTCATTTAATTAGTCGCTGAACATGTTATAGCTTTAAAAAAAAAAAAAATAGAAATTGATATAGTGTAGCCTGGCATCCATATGCACACATACACAATATGGTAACATTTAAAAAAAAAATTGAAAGAATTTTAGTTGTAAACCATTTCACTCTATTTTCTTTTTTATTTCATCTTCTAATCAGATTGACAAAATATAAAATATATGTAATATTTTTTATATTTTCATTTTTATTAGAGTATAGTAAATAAAATTAGATGTGCAAAAGTTTTCAACATTTTTATAAGAAAAAAATTCTTGTGTATTGAGTCTATATATTTCAAAAGAGGGCACTGGCAAATTTTATACACACACTTAAAATATATACACACCTTCCTTCTCAAAGTCAACAAAAAGCAGTGTTGCAATAAGGACTGGTACATTGATTCTTTATATACACAGTATACAATGTATTTAGGGATTTGCAAATAAGGTACTCTCTATAGTACTATTATAATTACTGGTACATTCAAGATTGACAGTTTATTAGTTTCATGCCTTTCCATATCTGCTTTGTTGTTTGACTCTCTCTCTCTTGTAATGTAGTGTTGATTAAATCCACATTGTCACAACTGATTATTAATTCTTTTACATTAAGTCTCTTTGCTGGAAAGGAAGCAACTATTGAAATAACTTCACTGTGGTCCTGTCTTCCCATCATTTTTTTTCCTCTTGATGACTTCACACATCATAAATTTATCAGTAATAGAATGAGGCTTTCTTCTTGGATGATTTTTTATTGGTTATTGTTAGCTGTGCATGTTTGACCAAAGAAAGATAGTTAAGTCTTAACAAAGTGAGCAGAACAGTTTTTTTAATGTGATTCATTTATTGAGCAAGCTGTATGTTTCTGTTCTGCCTTGCCAATGTTTATATGTACCCATATTGAAAAGAAAAAAAGTTAAGTTCCATTTTTTTTTTTTTTTTTTTTTTTTTTTTTAACTTCACAGCAAATTAGCATAATTATAAAATTAATTTTATACTATGCTTTCAATTCACACTTCTTCTTTAAACAACACCACCCATAAATTTTATATTTGACATAAGATATATATATATATATATATATATATATATAAAATTGTCAAAATCTATCTCTATCTACATCTCTCTCTCTCTATCTACATCTCTCTCTCTCTATCTACATCTCTCTCTCTCTATCTACATCTCTCTCTCTCTATCTACATCTCTCTCTCTCTATCTACATCTCTCTCTCTCTATCTACATCTCTCTCTCTCTATCTACATCTCTCTCTCTCTATCTACATCTCTCTCTCTCTATCTACATCTCTCTCTCTCTATCTACATCTCTCTCTCTCTATCTACATCTCTCTCTCTCTATCTACATCTCTCTCTCTCTCTATCTACATCTCTCTCTCTCTCTCTATCTACATCTCTCTCTCTCTCTCTATCTACATCTCTCTCTCTCTCTCTATCTACATCTCTCTCTCTCTCTCTATCTACATCTCTCTCTCTCTCTCTATCTACATCTCTCTCTCTCTCTCTCTATCTACATCTCTCTCTCTCTCTCTCTATCTACATCTCTCTCTCTCTCTCTCTATCTACATCTCTCTCTCTCTCTCTCTCTATCTACATCTCTCTCTCTCTCTCTCTCTCTATCTACATCTCTCTCTCTCTCTCTCTCTATCTACATCTCTCTCTCTCTCTCTCTCTCTATCTACATCTCTCTCTCTCTCTCTCTCTCTATCTACATCTCTCTCTCTCTCTCTCTCTCTATCTACATCTCTCTCTCTCTCTCTCTCTCTATCTACATCTCTCTCTCTCTCTCTCTCTCTCTATCTACATCTCTCTCTCTCTCTCTCTCTCTATCTACATCTCTCTCTCTCTCTCTCTCTCTATCTACATCTCTCTCTCTCTCTCTCTCTCTATCTACATCTCTCTCTCTCTCTCTCTCTCTATCTACATCTCTCTCTCTCTCTCTCTCTCTATCTACATCTCTCTCTCTCTCTCTCTCTCTATCTACATCTCTCTCTCTCTCTCTCTATCTACATCTCTCTCTCTCTCTCTCTATCTACATCTCTCTCTCTCTCTCTCTCTCTCTATCTACATCTCTCTCTCTCTCTCTCTCTCAATCTACATCTCTCTCTCTCTCTCTCTCTCTATCTACATCTCTCTCTCTCTCTCTCTCTCTATCTACATCTCTCTCTCTCTCTCTCTCTCTATCTACATCTCTCTCTCTCTCTCTCTCTCTATCTACATCTCTCTCTCTCTCTCTCTCTCTATCTACATCTCTCTCTCTCTCTCTCTCTCTATCTACATCTCTCTCTCTCTCTCTCTCTCTATCTACATCTCTCTCTCTCTCTCTCTCTCTATCTACATCTCTCTCTCTCTCTCTCTCTCTATCTACATCTCTCTCTCTCTCTCTCTCTCTATCTACATCTCTCTCTCTCTCTCTCTCTCTCTATCTACATCTCTCTCTCTCTCTCTCTCTCTCTATCTACATCTCTCTCTCTCTCTCTCTATCTACATCTCTCTCTCTCTCTCTCTATCTACATCTCTCTCTCTCCTCTCTCTATCTACATCTCTCTCTCTCTCTCTCTCTCTCTCTCTCTCTCTCTCTATCTACATCTCTCTCTCTCTCTCTCTCTCTCTCTCTATCTACATCTCTCTCTCTCTCTCTCTCTCTCTATCTACTCTCTCCTCCTCTCTCTCTCTCTCTATCTACATCTCTCTCTCTCTCTCTCTCTCTCTCTATCTACATCTCTCTCTCTCTCTCTCTCTCTCTCTATCTACATCTCTCTCTCTCTCTCTCTCTCTCTCTATCTACATCTCTCTCTCTCTCTCTCTCTCTCTCTCTATCTACATCTCTCTCTCTCTCTCTCTCTCTCTCTATCTACATCTCTCTCTCTCTCTCTCTCTCTCTCTATCTACATCTCTCTCTCTCTCTCTCTCTCTCTCTATCTACATCTCTCTCTCTCTCTCTCTCTCTCTCTATCTACATCTCTCTCTCTCTCTCTCTATCTACATCTCTCTCTCTCTCTCTCTCTCTATCTACATCTCTCTCTCTCTCTCTCTCTCTATCTACATCTCTCTCTCTCTCTCTCTCTCTATCTACATCTCTCTCTCTCTCTCTCTCTCTATCTACATCTCTCTCTCTCTCTCTCTCTCTCTATCTACATCTCTCTCTACATCTCTCTCTCTCTCTATCTACATCTCTCTCTACATCTCTCTCTCTCTCTATCTACATCTCTCTCTACATCTCTCTCTCTCTATCTACATCTCTCTCTACATCTCTCTCTCTCTCTATCTACATCTCTCTCTACATCTCTCTCTCTCTCTATCTACATCTCTCTCTACATCTCTCTCTCTCTCTATCTACATCTCTCTCTACATCTCTCTCTCTCTCTATCTACATCTCTCTCTACATCTCTCTCTCTCTCTATCTACATCTCTCTCTACATCTCTCTCTCTATCTACATCTCTCTCTACATCTCTCCATCTCTCTCTCTATCTCTATATATATATTTATATATATTTATATTTATATTTATTTATATTTATATTTATTTATATTTATATTTATTTATATTTATATTTATTTATATTTATATTTATTTATATTTATATTTATTTATATATATATATATATATATATATATTTATATATATATACACACTGACCAACAAAAATTTATGGGTTAGGTGCATAGTATCATGTAAGATATCCCTCTTCTAACTTGAGAAAATGCAGAATGTCCACATGGCATAAATTCCATAATCTTGGATTTGAATCCATCACATCCTGTAAATGCTTGATTGGCCTCAGGTCAGATGAATGTGGTGACCATACCATTTTTGGAAGTTTCCAGAATTCTCTACAGACTAATTGTAGACAACTTTGGTCTGATGACATAGGTCATTATCTTACTGGTATAACCCATCATTATTTGATTACATGGTGTCCGTGCAGTGCATAGTGGCCACCAGTCAATGACATCTTCATATGGATCAGCAGACCCATCTCATGCCATATAAAACTCTCTCACATTATTATGGCACTGCTACCAACATCAGCTTGCATGGTGCCTTGTTGACATCATGAAGTCTGTACCACACTCAAACTCTACCATTAGCTTAAAGCAATTTGAACAGTGACACATCAGCCCATCCCACATGTTGTCAATGGTCCTGTTAACAATGTCTTGATCCGAGGTGTGGCTCTGTGTCCGGTTTCATTGTATTAACAGAGGTACCCTTGTAGGTCTTTGTTCCTTTAATGGAATACATTTGATTTTTCCTGCATTGAATACATTTGATTTTTCCTGCATTGAATATGGCTGTGCTTTGAACCAGTGTCACTTATTTGTTATCATAGATAATTCTAGCTAAACTATCAGACAATTTATCTTGGCTAAGTATATAATCAATTACCTAAGTGATTATAAATCATATTTGAATATTTCAAACTATATTTTAACATTATGAATAGTATATACTGATATATATGTTCAATAAATTATCATCAGTAAGAGGCTAGTAAAGTTCAGTATGAAAGTTCAACACAGATTGTTTTAAATGCTTTCCTGTTTCTTAAAATATCCAATAATTTTTTTTATAACTTGTTATTCTTGATTGTTAACTAAGTTTATACAAAGGATTTACTCAAATAATGATAATTTTAAATAACTGACATATTGATTTAGAAAACTTTTGTCATAATAGTTTTATGATTTTTACTTTAGTTAGACAATTTTTTTCTAGTTGAAAACACCCTTGACGCAAAATCAAAATGTTATAAAATATGAACTGTTATTCTAAAAATCTTTCTATTTGTCACCTCATGTTTATCATTGCACGTTTAATTTTTTTTTTTTTTTTTTTTTTTAAATGGAATTATGTGACAGTGAATTACAGGACTAAATGTGAATAAATTTAATAAAGAATTTTTTTTTTTTTTTTTTTTGTATAATTTTATAAGGTTACTTAAGTTCTGGTTGGAATAATTAAAAAGTCACATCTTTATTGTTCACTGGGAAAGGATGTTTCTCTCTGCCCTTTGTTTTTATTAGTACAGTTGGCCAACTCTCTTCCTGTATAGTAGTAATACAGGAAGAAAGTTGGCCAACTGTACCAATTTCCTCTTTTCACCCATTATTTAGATAAAACAGCTGCAAAATAATAAAAGTAGTCAAGCAACTAATTGATCAGTGATCATGAATTGCATGTAAATGTGAATGAACTGTTGATACCTTTTACATCATATTCTCCCCCCCCCCCAAAGGTTCTCTCAGTTGAATGTCCTTCCTCTCTACAGCAGTCTAATAGAGAGAATGTTTAATTATATACACTATAAGAGTTAAGCAAACTAGATGTATAGGAATTAATTTTTTTAATATAAATTAAAAAAAGATATTGTTCCCTGATATGAATACATTGTTTAAATGCATTAACAACAAATCTGTTACACTTACATAAATTCTTTTAGGTATTCCTTTTAAAAATACTAAGGGACATATTTGTATTTTAAAAAGCTTGTAAATAGCTGGTAATGCATCCTCTACAAGTAAAGGGAGAATGGAAAGAGTTTCTGCCATGGGTTATGATGAATAATGATGTTAAACATCGTCCTACCTAAAACAGTTAAGAGAAGGATGTTAAATTGAACCCTCTTCTTAAGATCAATATATCCTCTAAATACATTGATGGGAGCTTGTCTCTGGGATTCCTGCTTCAATGCAACACTCCTAACTAATTATGTGATAAGGAAATGGTTGGAAAATATTGGTGATACCTTCATGATGATGATTGCACTGATTAGATAGTTTTTTTGTCCTTGCCCAGTTTTATGTATGTGGAATCCCATGTTAAACCTGACCTTGTGTCAGTTTTGTCCTCCGTAGAAGGAGGAGCAAACTAAACGTCCATTTCAGTTGACCTCATGTGATGCAATTTTTAACACAATTTGATTATTTCAATGATGCACATCTTTACAAATGTCCAATGGTATGTCATTTCTTAGTAGGATTTAGTTTGCTCATTTGATGAGTTGATTGCATTCTTTAAGAAGGCTCTGAAAAGCTTTCTATCTGACCAAGAAGACCCTCCCACCCTCAAAGAAAAATGTGATGTGCTCATTTGGTCAAATTTTGGTTAGTGGGTCAGGCTGAGAAATTTTTAGCATGCCCCTCACATAAGCAAAAAGCATTCTTCTGTTTCTTGGCCACACTGAAAATACATTGAAATCTAATAGTTTTGCTATTTCTATAGAACATGATGAGATTCAGGTGACTTGTTTGTTGAAAGATTCATTTGTGATTAGGTATGTCCTTGTCTGGCGTAAAGTCAATTAAACAGTTGATACTTTCATATGTCTCTTCCTGCTCTGAGAGAAAAAATAAAATGGCTTTGAAATAATTGCATTTGTTAATACCACTTAATATAAAATAATGGTGAATGTTTAAAAATAAAAATTAATTTGCAACATCTGCACCAGTAAAATATCTATATTTTATGCTAGCAGGCTGTGATATCAGCACTGCCTCTTTGTATATCTATGTGTATTTATACATGTTATACAATGAATGAACCAAATCAATTACAGTGTAACCCGGATATAAGAGAGTTGTCGGGACCGGAGAAGAAGTCTCTTATATCTGGGTTTGGTCTATTTTGTTTAGGTAAGTATGGCTCTAATTTGGGACCAGAGAAAATCTCTTATATCTGGGTTACACTGTATTTTTTTTTTTTTTTTTTTTTTTTTTTTTTTTTTTTTTTAAGTTTTACCCTAACTGATAAACACAAAATTTAGCATAAATATACATTTTGTAAATTAATTTTCATTGATTATATGCATTTCTATTTGGATCAACATGCACATCTTAGTTGTTAGACTCACAATATTTCAACCATTGTACTTTCCAGTTTTATCTTCCTATTGGCCTTATTCCACAAGTGTTGATGACCACCTCTTTTACCTCTGTACATGATCAGCTATACTTGATATCAGCATCTCCCCTGTCACAGACTACAGGTTTTCAAAGCTACTCCAACCTTACCTTTAGGAGATGGTTGGTCTCCACTTTGTATTCTTTGCTGTAACTGAGCAAAATAGAATACATTCAGTTCTTGGTTACATTATCTTCTGAGAGAAGCTTGATTCAGGAGAGTTCTCCTTTGAAGAGCTGAACTGCTTTTGAATATGGTCATAATGGTGTATGGACCTCAGATCTTTTCTGTCGTATCCCCTTATGCATGGTAAACAGCTCAATGTTTTTGTTTTTTTATATTGTTGTTTCTGACCCATCTGTCTGTACTCATGGAAGTTGGTGTTCGACTTGAAGGGTAATTGTTACCTTGAGTGGTTCTAATGCTGATTATCTGTTAGCATGTGGGGGATACAAGGAGTAGACCAACTGCCCTATATAGATAGGTGAAGTTGGAGAAATATCAAAAGGGGAGACATTGAAATTAAGCATGACAAATCATTTCTCCTCAAACCTGGTGAAATGAAGTTACATAATACATAAATGTAATAGACGAATAATACTGAAGGATAAATGACTGAAATAATCAATCCACATGTTACTTTTTAACAAACCTCTCAGTAGACCTAGCACAAAAATAGACACCTTTTTGGAGACTCTGATTAAGACAGGACACTCGAAATAAATGTTAGGTTTGAGGCTTCAAAACTAAACCACTTGAATGTGTAAGAGACACTTGACCTAGTGAATTAATGCCTTTGCTGAAGCATCTCTAGTTTCTTGACACTAATGTTCAATCCCTGGATCAAGTAATGCAGAAAAGTTATATATACTGGCTCAATGGAAGAGAAAGACAAGTATTAAATGATATGAAGTATTCCCTAACATGGAAAACAGAATGAAAACAATCTAGCCCCACCATCCCTATTGATTAAATAAAGGAGGTTTAATTCCAAATCAAAAGAAAGTTAACAAATATGATATACCTGAAGAAGGCCAGAGTAAAATGGCTGAAATGTGAGCAGAAAAATCAAGATGAGCATGATGACACAACTAGAAATGAATATTTATTTATTTATATTTTTTTTTTTTTTTTTAAGCATTTCACCCCTAGCAAGGTGGGAAGCCACTCGCACACAAGGGGTTATAGAGGATTGGAGTGAGAGCAGGTAGGAATGATAGAGGAAAGGATGAGGAGAAGGATAGTGGATAGATCAAGGAACTGGAGATGTCGATTGACATTACATTTGAATAGTTGGAGATTATAGCTATCAGGGAAACAGGAATAGGGAATTATAATAACTCCTCATTTCAAAATGTCAATACAAATATTTGCATTTATTATTTAGTTAATAATCTGCATTGTAATGAAAGGAAAAACTTTGCAGATACAAGAATGAATGAATTAATATAAACTTTACTAGTGATGTGATCAGTAAAACAATTGGTGTTATAGAATCTTTGTTTCTTGTTGACTACTGGAATTATAGGAATTCTACAGGTGTTGACAATGTTACCTCTAATCTCATACTCTTCTTTTTTTTTTTTTTTTTTTTTTTTTTTTGTCCTTTTCTTCTATCCTCTTATTCTTTTCCTTATTCTTTCTTTTATCTCTGATTTTTTTTCTAAATTCAATACAAATGATTATTCTCATATGTGAAAAAGAAAGGCACAAATGTTTATCTACTGTATCCTCTTTTCTTGAGCTCTCCATAAAGAATTATAATTTATAGCAATTTTAATGCTTTTTCTATTCCAATTTGCCCTTCAATCTTTTGTTCAATCTTATTAATATCCAATCAACAAGCCTCTTTCTCTCATCTATATTCTTTTCACCCCCCTCTCTCCCTTTCTTATATATAGTATATTTCCTTTTATCTAGTTTTCAGCTTTTTTTTTTCCACAATTTCTCCCATCTCTTGAATATTATGTTCCTCAGTCAGAAAGTATAACCAATTCCATTTCAGAATAGCCAGTTTATTGGAAAGATACTTCACTCTGTTCCTCAGAAAAGTGTTATGGTCATGCATAGAAACAAGTAGAAATAAGTTTAATACTGTTATTGTAACCACTATGCACAAAAAAAATACTCTAGAGATAAAAACGGATTAGTAGTACACTTAAAACAGTATTGTTCTACATTCTAGTTATAAAAACTAGTTAAAAATAGCAAAAAATTAGTATTTGATATTGTTCATTGTTATTGATCTTTTAGAAGCTTATTTCCATAACGAGAAGTGGGCGCAACTAACCATAGTAGAGCACCTGTAGCTGTGTATTGTAGCCAAAATAACTCTGCCAAGTTGGCGTTATTTTCCTTTTCTTAATCATACAGCCAGTGCACACACGTAAACTTGGAAAGAACAAAAGGTGGTGAAGTGTGAAGAGGGGAAGATAGCTATAAAGAGATAGTAAATATTTTATTACTCCACTAATGCAATCTCATTTGCACAAAATATGACTATTAATAGAAAATAGTCAATTTAGTCAATTTGCCTAAATGTTGCCAATTACACAAACTGGTCATTACAAATTGTAACGTGGATAATATAGAGATGGGGAAAATTTTCAAAAGTGTTGCCAAGTAATTGTGACAAGTAGCATTTATATTTAGAGAGGCGCAAACCACAAATAATACTGATTCACACATTTACCCCACAAGGATAATGGAAACATGTTTGCTATCTATGACATACAATATTAATTGTTGCCAAGGTGACCTGCTATAATCAAGTTTAAAATGATTCAGATCTTTTTAACTCCTTTTAGAAAAAGAAAAAAAATGTTTGGTACATATTGATATTGGTAGTATCAATTCAAATATAGAATCTGAAATCATTTGAGATTCTTGTGGCTGCTGATGCTACTTTTGTAACTTTTTTGAAAAGTCATGAATCCAATTCTCCCTGCATCTTGTCCTCTTGGATATTTTGGATATTAATAGCACACCATACCTTTTGCAAAACTGCAAAAGTCAGTTGACTGTCAATTTCCAGCTCTGTAAACATCAGCAAGTAAGCTGTTTTTTTATTTCAATTCTCATAGTAAATGAAGACTAGTAATGTAAAATTCCATTTGGTTAAGATTTTAATTTACAACTAATAAAAAAAAAAAAAAAAAAAAAAAAAAAATTATAGGGAAAACTTACATTCTCATTTAACAGCTTTAAAAAAATTTTGTACACTAGTCAGCAAGTGGTTTGATCATGGAAGGTCATTGAGGTGTTGTCAAAAAGACACTGATCACACACACACACTTTCTGAATAAAGGCAAGCATTATAATTTAGTTTTTATAACTTATATAATTTACATAAACTTTAACTCTAAACATTATTTACATTATTCGGGCTATTGTCCTCATCTTTGTCACCATATTTATTACAATGTTTCGGCCGTTGTATGTTCTGGCCCTCTTCAGGTGCTTGGAATGTTGAACTGAACCCTTTATTTTGCTCACTGTGGTAGACTGTTCTTGTTCCATATGCCATATTTAATGGATGTCAGTTATCTCCTGGCTATTTCCTAATTTTTAATAAAGGGTTCAGTTCGACATTCCAAGCACCTGAAGAGGGCCGGAGTGTACAACGGCCGAAACGTAATAAATATGGCGACAAAGATGAAGACAATAGTCCGAATAATGTAAATAATGTACATAATACCTCATCTCAGAAATATAGACAGATTTAACTATAAAATGTATAATGGTCAGATTATTCCAGCTCAGAAATTTCTTACCTGCCTTTCTTTGCAGTTGCATTTGATAAAACAGTTTGAATAAGAATGAGGTTTCTATATTTCAATCTCACACATATATATATATATATATATATATATATATATATTGTTGTCAACTCTCCCATCGAATTCGACATATAAGGGTCAAGCAGATCAGTTCCCAGGAAACCAACAGCCCGACAACAGCACATGAGATTTGATTATGGTGGTGAAGGTTTCATGCAAGACCAGACACACTTTTTGAATGGCCGAATTCAGAGACCTGGTGCACTAAGTGCCACAAGATCCCCAAATGACCCACCACAGGTTTTGAATTCAGAGTTGTCCTTCTCCTAGACTGGTTGCCATCCAAGGCTATAGAACCCAGTCTGTCCTGCTATTTACCCATAACTGGAGGGAGAAGAGGATTCACACCTTTTCCCAAGGGTATTAGCACATAAGTGAATGTAATGGATTCGACTGGAATTCTGACTTGGCTCTCCGATTCCTCAATCCAAGCCACTATCCATTACTCCACCATGCCTCCTGCTGAATATATATATATATATATATATATATATATATATATAATATTGAATATACATAGAAAAAAATTCTAAAATAATCTGTTTGGCTATAGATTCAAATTTGATGATTCAGGTAGAAGATAATCTATTATTTGAAAAGGGATATTGGTCAAAAGTCATCCAATTTATCACTGCTCCACCAAATGGATTGAATAAGTTGCTTTTTTTCTGTCTCTGTCTCTTTACCAGAAATAACAGATTTCAGGTCCATCTCTTATATCCAGTTCAATAATGTATGTACAGGCAAAGGAAATGGAAGATTTTTCTATTATGATTCAGAGAAATATAATGGGCAAGGTTAATGTTATATGAAACTCATTTCACAAATTGGATAGAGAAATTAGTGTACAGATATCAATTGTTCTAATAAAGCAAATAGAAGAAAATATTTAAATTCTAACTGAAGGCTTTAATTGAAATAGCCAGAGAATGAATTTCAATGGTTTTAATTTGAAAGAAGGTTGATGTTATTTCTGGAAGGTTTGACACTAAAGATGAGAGAACTGGGCAGACTGCAGGTTAGGTAGAATTTTTTGTTAAGATCTGTTGCTTTCACACAATGTTAGGTCTTATAAAGTCTCTCTCTTGCTTTATAAGCAAACATTCATTGGATAAAATTTTGCTCAACATAATTGATTTTTGTTCAAAGAATTCAGTTCTCATGTTTTTTGGCTTCTAGGTTTTTATTTGTCATTAATTATTGAACTTTTCAAAGTTTTTGTCAGAGTACAATTAATACAATTTACTTTGAGGCTACAAAAGAATGATTACTGCATGACTATATGAATTTTAAATTTTTATTAGGTCAAGCTTTGGATCCCTAGTCATAATGTCAGGTTTAAATGTACAGTGTTTAAGTTTATTTTTCTTAATTACTTGTTAATAACTGTGCAGGTTGTGTCATGGGTATCAGTACAGTAAGTGTAATTTGTGAGCAGAGTTCACTGGGTTGGTTTGTTCTTACTTTTGTACAAATGCCTTTAAGTGGAGGCATGAATCCATCTCTTCACAATCCCTCTCTCCCCACAGCTATAGGTTAAATAACAGGGCAAACTGGGTTCTCTAGACTCATGTGGCAATTATAGCAAAGAAAACGGCAACTTACCTCATCAAACCAAGCGACAGCGTGTCGCGTGTATTCTATGATGGAAAAAGTGGCGAAAAAGAAAACTACTTACCAAACAGAAGGGCACGTATTCCGCATAACATGCTGAAAATGGAATAATTGAATTAAAGAAAAAACAAGTCAGTCGCAGGAGTCGTTATAAAAGTATTTTGATATGCAAATTACGGAAAATCCTATCCCAGCTGTCGACAAATGGAAAAAAATAGGTTCTGCCGATAAAAGCAGTTGGTGTTCTCAATTTGGCAGGAAAAATTCGGGCATTTTTGGTTTCGGCGTTTGTTTGTGAGCGAGTTATTTTTCTGACTGGTTACACGCATTGTGATTTGAGATAGTACCGGCGAATCAAGTTTTCAGCATTTCTTTCTGCCCATGATATTCGAGTCTGGACTTACAGTGATTCTTCTTTGTCTTGTGGAAGTAATCTGCGACAAATACTTCCTTTGCTTTCAGAATGCTTACAGCAATCAGTTTAAGAGAATGGAAACTCTGAATTCAAACCAAACAGAAATAAATGGGCTCTATCTTAGATATACTCATTGCTACTACGGCTGCAGTACGTGTGGTGCAATTATGACTCTAATGGGTTATAGGATTCATAATTGTGAATGACTAATTCAAATGATATTACAAAATATATCAGCTGCAATTTTCTAATGTTTTAAATCCTAAAAAAAAACAATGGTTTTATAATTTAAAAAAATCACTTGATGCAAGAAAATGTATTGATAGAAATCCGAATAGGTTTCAATTTTATTCAGTTCATATTAAATTTAATTTTATTGAATTCAATTCATTTTAAGTTATTATTAGGTTGTCAACTTTGAGATTTATCATTGAAGTGGAATGTTGTATTTAACCAACCCACAAAAATAAATGATTTTTAAACTAAACAGCATTATTTACCTTGATATAACATTGTTTATAATGGTTTGTGTACATTTTCGTTATGCATGAATAGACTATTTTTTAAAAATCCTTTGATTTTGGAAATTGAGAATATTTATAAATATTATAGTTTCTGAATAGACTATTGTATTTTTACTTTTGTATTGATATTTTAATGATAAAAACCATAGACCACAATAATGAATCTTGAAAACTACTGGAATGAAAGAAATGCTGAGCAATTTCATCTTCTCTTATGTCTGACCTATTTATATCAATATTCTTCTTTGCACTGATCTTTTAGCTTTCAACTTGAGAGCACTATCATTTACTCCAGACTCATTAGTAATGTTGATCAGTCAGGCAAGGTCAAAATGGCAGCTGGTATCCAAAACAACCTCAAGACCATCGTTAACTGGGGCAAAAGATAGCTTGTAAATCTTAACGCTTCCAAAACTAAACTTCATTAATCATCTGAGAGATCTCTCTCTGTTTTCGATCAGCATGGCTGATGCTAACCTCCAGGAAAGTGATTCATTGCACCTTCTCAGCTGACATGAAGTGGAAAGACGATATTGAATCCATTGCTAAGTCAGCTGCTAGAATAGTCTGTTCACTCTATCGGGTGAGACAAATTTTCTTTCCAGAATCTTGCATATCAATCGTCCTCGTTTAGAATATAGGGTCCAGTGTCCCTGCTGTTTATCTGGAGCTCTGTAATAAGATTCAAAGAAGAATCAGCAATATTATTGGTCCTGACTGGCAACTTGGCTGCAGTCACTTGTCCACTGCTGTAAGGTTGCTTCTCTGTGCCTTTTTTATAAATACTTTCATGGTAATTGTTTGGATGGGGTATTTGCTATGGTACCTAGACTGTATTAATTTAAGCACAATACTAGTCTGGTGGCAAGAATATCAATTTACAGTTTAGCTAGATCTAGCTGTAAATTCTATGCTGACAGTTTCTTTTCTCACACCTCTGGAACTCACTTCCAGGCAACTTTAATCTGCAAAAGTTTGAATCCAATGTCAATCGCTATCTACTGTTCTTCTGATTTATTTTTTTTCTTTCTCCTCATTACTAATGTTTCTGTTCCTAATTCCTCCACACTCTGTAGCCCCTTGCTTGTTAGTGACTGTACTGCCTTGCTTAAGGTGATACTGGTTAAAAGAAAAAAGTGCATGCTGAAATGTCCTAGAGAAGTAGTATGACTTTTAGCCAAGAAATGTATATGCTATTCCATATAATCACCCTGAAGTTCAACACACTTGGCACATCATTTCTCAATTTTCCTTTAACAAAATTCTGATGTTTGAAATACTGATTTTTGGGGAGTGGATCAGGGTTGAGAACTTTTCAGCAGCCTCTTGTATATTTTATTTTTTTGGTCTTTAACCTCTAAATAGTCAAAATGATGCATTTCAGCCAGATGTATTTTATTAAAAATATGCCTCAAATGCACTGAAAGAATGAAAAAAAAAATTCCGTGTGATGTGTAACTGAATGATAATGTGGAGTTTGCATTTGCACTCAACTGAAAAATGAGTTTTCAAGGGAAATAACTATTAAATGCTCATTACTATTTTTTAATATGAGAAAAAAAAAAGTAGTTTGCAAAACAACAAAAAAACTCCTCCCTATATAAGATGTAAAGGAGCATTTTTTTTTCTTTTCTCAATCATAATTTTCTACCAAAGCATAAACTCAGTCACCAAGTTGTCTTGGATATATTAAAATTATACCATTCAGTATTGCAACTTTTATAAGTATATAATTACTTTATAATTTACTTAATGCAGAAAAAAACAAAAACAAATATTACCTAAGGCTTAGATTAATAAACTCTGAATAATCACAAAAAAGTGGCAGTATAATGCTCAAAAAGAAAACTAAGACATGATACATGAAAAATTTATTGGTTTACTTAATTTGGAATTTCATTTGCTGGCTCCATTTCTTTTCATATTACACTTTATACACCTGATCCTAAGTAATATCACCTTTAATTAACCTGTAGTGTGTGTTTTGTGGATATATCCTCAGCAGAAATTGTGAGCAGGAAGTGCAATCCCCATGATTTTTTATTTATTTTTTTATATAAAGTATCTCTTGTATTAGTACATAAGTAGTGTAAAGATGTTCTAAAGAACATGATATCCACAATGTTGAAGTATATAAACATTCAAAGATCTTCTTCCAGCCACTTGCTAGGAATTGGCTGTCTGCCATTGAAGGATTTTGTTTTTATTACTAACATTATGATAATAAAAAAAGAATCTTATCTTATCTTATTTATTTACTCCTTATTTTACATATATTAGCATTTTATTCTTTAAGAACTATTTCTCTTCATCTATCCATTTTGTTACTTACATAAAGATAATTTCTGCAGATCTACCGATTGGTAGAATTGCATGGTATCAGCATCAAATACGGTTTTCTATAATGTAATGTCTCTTGAAATTTCAAAATTTATGTGTATGAAGATTATTTGATAACTTATGCAGTTTTAGTGAGCTACTGCAGTACAATAAGCTGATCATGGTACTAAATGTAATATAAACAGGATATCTACTGACCAGCTATCTTTTTGTTATAGTGGTAGCAATAGAGAGAAAAAAAAAACAACTGTTTTGTTGATAACCCCCCCTCTTTATTAAGAATGTAGATGGAGAGAAGTCAAAAAAGGAAACAGTTTATTTCAAAATGTATGATTAATTTTAACAATGTGGTTTGCAAAGCCCTCTCATACTAACTCTACTCAGATTGTGAAGAAAAACCCTGTACTGCATGTGGAAGCTGAAGTGAATGTTTTATGGGTAGTGTTTCCGAGCCAAATCTACAATACATCAACACTTGATGGCGTACTTGATCATGTGATTCAAGGTGCGCTATCATTTTATTTAATGACATCATATAACTAAATATGAAAGTCTTTGATTATACCAGCTCAAGCTTGATTTTCTTTGGTTAAGCCACTTTACTGAATATATTACTTATTCATCTTCATAAAATGGTAAGAGACAAAACTATTTTAGAGTTAAGTTTTGCATTGCTACTGTTATATTATTAATTCTATTCATAATTAAAATGCTAAATTTCTCTGAAATTTTTATGTCACAAATTACATTATTCCAGTGAATATTTAAGATTTCATGATAACAAAACTACTCCTTTTTTTTTTTTTTTTTTATTTCTGGATGAGTCATCCAATCTTTTATTATTGGAGTATCCTCAACCATATCCATTAAAAAAAACAAAAAAAAACACTATCATTTACAGTACTGTATTTAAATAACACTCCCCTATCATTTGACTAAGAATATTTATGAGAAAATATTTTATGATCCATAACCTTTGGGTTTTTTTTTTCCCTTTAATTTGTAATAATAATTTAAATATTTCTCAATATATTTTATTCTGAGGTCATCAAGTTTACTAATGTATCAAACAGGTGTGTTTAGGTGTTACTCTAGTACCTGTAACCCAACCATTAGGATATAAAATACAGGAAGTGCACCTTATATGGATGGAAAATAAAACTTAACTACTCTATCAACTCTGAAGGGTTACAAAAGTGATGAAATTATACTTGGCCTTATACACTAATATTATAGATATTGAGGTAAAATGATACAGTGCTTGATGGTATGTGTGTCAAAGTCACAACTGGTAAAAATTTATTAAATGTTCTAGGAAAAATGTTCATGTAATTAAATACAGATGTTAACTTTTTGTCTTGTACCATTTTAATTTTGATTTGTTAAATAATTTAAAAAAAATATTTTTTTAAGTTTTTTTTTTTTTTTTTTTTTTTTTTTTTTGTGAATTTAAATAAAAGGCCATACTGATAAGGTAAATGTTGAATTTGATACTCAAAAATAAAAATAACTTGATTGCAACCTTTATGCAACTATATAATCAAACTGAATTTTCTGCAATTATATTTTTAAGCTTAAATTTTAAATAATTTCATACATGTATGAAATATAAATTAAAGTGATTAAATGTTTTTATTTACCCAACTCTTATGAGATGATTCTCATTTAAAAGCTTTACTTTTTATAAAAATTGGAATTGTTCTTAATTAGAGAAAAGTAGTTTTCTAATTTTACAGACTGAATCTTTTAGTCTAGTTGAAGTATAACATTGTTTTTAAAATTGCTGTAAATATATTACTTTTCAATGTAATATTTTCCTAAATAGTCAATATTAGCAAAGGAGAGTTTTTTTTTTACTTCTAAAAATTGTTACAAGAAAAAAATGATAGTCATTAAAAATAATTATGCAAAATATAGTGTAATATTTGTTGAGATGAATTCAAATATAAAGAAGTGAAATTTAATAGGGTCTATGAATGTGATTAAATCTTATATTCATGTTAACAATTCATAATAGACTGATGCATACATTGAAAAATGTTTTGTTGATATTCAATTTATTTTAATGTAGTTACTTCAGGATCGTAAACCATCACAAGTCCACTAACTCCTGTTAATTTCCATATGCAAGTTCTCCACTGCCATAACGGGGTATTGAACTCGCACTCTTTGTCTTCAAGGACACATTGCAAAGTGGATAAAGGCGTTGGTTAGATCTAGTGACAGGATGCAAAGAGTGTGAGTTCAATACCCAGTTAAGGCAGTGAAGAACTAGCAGAGGGTAATTAACAGGAGATAACTGATAACTGACATCCATTAAACATGGCACATGGAACTAGAACAGTCTCCCCTAGTGAGCGAAATCAGCTACCTGAAGAAGGCCGGAGTGTACAACAGCTGAAACATTGTAATAAATATGGCGGAAAAGGTGAGGACAATAGCCCGAATAGTGTACATAATACCTCATCTCAGAAATATAGACTCATCACAAGTTGTTTACACATTAGCTTTACTAGCAGTATAACCCATCTTCAACCGGGTGTTTCATTACTGGGGATTTTTGTCGTTCAGTAAGAGCAGTTTGGAGCAGTTTAAAGTCGGCCCACCCGAAAATCAATATTATTAACAATTGGATGCAACTGATGCACATCCTCAAATGGGGATTAACAATTTGAATGAAAAGGGCCATTTTTGCATTCTCAATCTTGTTTCAACCTCACGTGCAACAGCTGTTGAATAGGCGTTTCTCTTCAGCCATTGACTCCTTTGATCATCATTTCAAGTCTCGCACATAAGCGTTCAGTTATGGTCTTCTGAAAAGCCGATGGCTGCGTTGATCTTCAGACTCGGTGACTCTGATTGAAGCATTTAGAGAGGCATTTTCAGACAGGTGTACTGAACGTTCTAAAGACGATCCGTTATTCGCATGGCAGACCCAGTGGCAGCGACTTTGTGACCTGTGCAAGTACTTTTCTTTGGTGGCATGTCTTAGACAAATATGAATTGTCAAATGGAATGCATGGACAAATACCAGAAGAGAACAATGAAAAGCTACAGGAATCACTAAGCTTGAATAACTTTTGGAAAGGTTGGAAAAATAAATGTTAAATAATAAAAAAGCAAGCTTACTTATTACTACTGTGAATGCAATGCAAAAACTGGCAGGACAATTAAAAAAAAAAATTTAAATTGGGAACAGCTATAAACAACAATGAAAGCAATGCCTAAACGTTGACGTCACATTACTGATGTCTTGCGTCTGTAAAACTTATTGGTTTGCTACAATTGAGCAGTTATTTCACAGGAAAAATGATGAAAATAGGATGTCCCTGACAAAAGTTATCTTGCTTGAGGCATCATCAACAAACCCCCCCCCCCGCACCTCCCAAAAATGTTATTTTGCATTGCCTCGTACAGCCACACATTGAACACCCCCTACAAATGCTACATGACCGTCTCTTCATTGAGCATCTTTTGTGTTAGACTTCAAATCTCTAAATTGATTGTGCGCTGTTTTTTACAGACATTAAACTTTGCCTTTGATTTTTTTGCACCAAGTGTAAAAAAATAATTTTTATGATTTTTCTACTTCAAGGTTGTAATTTTTTCCAATCAATTGGCACTCAAAACCAGCACTAAAGAATTATCTATCAAACAAAAAATATTTCATCAAAATCTGGGGAAAAGTGTGGAAATGCATAAGCAACATCCGATCACACACACACACACACACACACACACACACACACACACACACACACACACACACACACACACACACACACACACATTTTGAGAATTATAGATATAGATTACATTTGCAGGTTCTATTCACAGATATGTTAATTAATTATAATTATTATTTATAATTATATTAATAATGATTATTTATAATTTATATGATTATTTATAATTTATATGATTATTTATAATTTATATGATTATTTATAATTTATATGATTATTTATAATTTATATGATTATTTATAATTTATATGATTATTTATAATTTATATGATTATTTATAATTTATATGATTATTTATAATTTATATGATTATTTATAATTTATATGATTATTTATAATTTATATGATTATTTATAATTTATATGATTATTTATAATTTATATGATTATTTATAATTTATATGATTATTTATAATTTATATGATTATTTATAATTTATATGATTATTTATAATTTATATGATTATTTATAATTTATATGATTATTTATAATTTATATGATTATTTATAATTTATATGATTATTTATAATTTATATGATTATTTATAATTTATATGATTATTTATAATTTATATGATTATTTATAATTTATATGATTATTTATAATTTATATGATTATTTATAATTTATATGATTATTTATAATTTATATGATTATTTATAATTTATATGATTATTTATAATTTATATGATTATTTATAATTTATATGATTATTTATAATTTATATGATTATTTATAATTTATGATTATTTATAAAATTTTAACTGTATCCTCATAAATATTATTGTAATAATTTAAACTATTTATTTTTATTAAAGTTTTTAGGAAAGATATCTATCCAAGAACAGTAAATAGTAAAATGTTGCTGAGTTATAATGGACAGGAAGTAGTGGAGAGCCATTGTCGGCAACAATTTGGACTCAAAACTTTTTATTTTTTTTTAACAGAAGTACTAAAGAAAATTATTCTACTTTTCTCATTTGAAGTAAATAATGTTTAAACCTTACATATCTTACACTGTTTTACAATTGGTTAATCTCTCAAGTTACCAAAATCTGAATATTAGATATTGAAATCATGTGTTCAGTATTCCACAATGAAGTCATGCTTGCTAATGTTAAAAGTATTCAGATACTTTATTGCCTTTCTTAAAATTGATTTTTTTCTTTTTGTCTGTGGCAAGTGGCTGATAAGGAAAACTGTCTAGCTTTTAGAATTGCCAAACCAAAGTTAGGTTTCTCAATTTCTGAAACTACCATGTGTGGGTCATTTCTTGTTAGGATGAAAAAAATGGTGTTAGTTCAAATGATTGCAGAACATTAATCTTTTGTTTCACTTTGACAAATTTGTTTGACATGGCATGATTGAATAACTGACCTTTTTTTTTCACTAATCAAAATGAAAATAAATGGCAATTTCATATCCAAGAATCTGAAGTTTACATTAAGTTTTGTGTTTGATATGAGATGTTGAACAAGGAAATCTCATCATGAGGAACAATCTTGTTGGTATGCATTTGGGGTTGCTCTAAAAAAATATCCTGATCTTTGTTTGCATAATCATTGTAATTTCTAATCTTTTAAAAATATCAAGTAATATAAAACTTTTTGATTGTTATATATATCTGACAATTGCTAAGGCGTGAAACCCAGGGTCACAAACACACATCAATACAACTAAAGGTATATTAGCTCTATCACTGATATTGAGCATTTTCCAATAATTACCACATGTATGCAATATATAAATAATATATATAGAAATTATATACATGCACACACAAGATATAACGGAAATATATCTATAAAAGGACAATATGATTAGACAAAAGTAAAACTTAGCTGACTTGTTTGATCCTCTGATGGACTTTATCAATGCAAATGTAAGGATTTTATTTTGCAAAAAATGCTTCTAAGCAAAAGTAAAAAAATGTTAGTTTTTTTTTTTTTCAGAATTTTTTAATTTAAAAACACTCATAAATATTCATCAGGTTAACTGAAAAGTCCAGGTAAATTATGGAGGATGCTAGGTGATGTAATTCAATATCTAATAAACAAAAGTGAGTAAATGTTGAATTTTTGTAATGTAATTGTTTATATTATTTTAGTTTGGAATTTATGTATTATATATTTTAAATAATAAAAGGTTTATGAATTTAACCATTTTTTAATTTTTTAAAGTTTTATAGTCATGTATGTTAGCTTGGAAAAATAGTATTTCTTTCAGGAAAAGAGATATTTGGAAAAAAAAAAAAACCAGGCTCAAAAGTATATTTTGTTAAGATTTAATAGTAGCACTCTCAAGAATTTTCCGTTTAAGTTTCTCTTTTAATAAGTGTGCCATTCTTTAAATCAAAGTTGTGATTGAATTTATTTCTATGTATGGCTAATGCATTTGATAAATTTTGTGTATAAGGTGTTTGTGTTCAGACATGTTATTTTTTTCAATTTCTGCAAGTTTCTCCAATGTATTTTAAGAAACCATTGTAACAGTTTATTTTACCTGCTTCAGAATTATTATGGATATTTTTGGTTCTGATCATATCCCTAATAGTTTTGGTATTAAGATTGGATAAATTGTTTTGGATCATAGATGTTAAGGGGTTGGTAGGCAGTAAGTATTATGTCTGTTTTTATCTAATTTATTGTTGTTAATAATTTCATTATCTTTTTTTGCCGGTGTATAGTTTGTATGCCTTTCTCTTAGTATTGTGGATGAGATAATGAGGATATCGGAGGTTTTTAAATGTTTTCTACATATAGTTCTTTAGGTAAATGTTAAGGGGTGAGGCTGCAAATTGTTAATGTTCTTAAATAGAATCCTATAATTATTCTAGATTTTATTCTTTTACAGTAGTAACAATAAAAATTAATATGGTCATTCTTGGTATATTTTCTGTAAAATTCCAACTGAAGTTCTTTATTAGTTCTATGTAGCATGATGTCTAGGAAGGGAAAAGTGTTGTTAGTCTTGGATTCAAAGGTAAAATCTATTGTGGGTTCAAAAATTATTAAATTAGTTTTACCTGATCTTGCTAAAAATGTCATGTTGATATATTAATAAAGAATAATGTATCTAAAATAAGAATTTTGTGGTAAAATATTTTTGAAAAGACCACTTTCTTGAAATTTTAAATGAACACATCAAAATGCCAAGTTTTTAGCTTAAAAAAAAATTTCAACATTTTTTTTTACTCGCTTTTGTTTATTAGACATTAAATTATATCACTTAGCATCCTCCATAATTTACCTTGATTTTTCAGTTAGCCTGATGTATATTTATGAGTGTACTTAATTTTAAAACAATTTGTTTTGTTAGCTTTGAAGGTGTCTAACTTCTCCAATTGTAATTGATGATTGCAATAACATCTATTATTTTCTTTATACAATTTTATTTATCTTCCTAGGACTAATAAATCTGCACAGAATAACAAAAAAAAAAAAAAAATGAAATGATTTTTAAACAACAATAAATAAGTCCTTACCATTAGCAACACTGTTTTTGCAGTGATATTGTATGAATTCATAAACAGTTAGCTTTAAAAAGCTTTACCCATTTTGAAATAGATATCAGTGGGCCTATTTGCAAATGTGAAACTTAAGCCACTTGGTTGATTTTTTAAAGGCAGGAGGCAAAATAAAAAGGAGCAAGACAGACAAGTGTGTGTGTAAAACACACACACACACACACACACACACTCTCGCTCGCTCGCTCTCTCGCTCGCTCTCTCTCTCTCTCTCTCTCTCTCTCTCTCTCTTTCTTTCTTTCTTTCTTTCTTTCTTTCTTTCTTTCTTTCTTTCTTTCTTTCTTTCTTTCTTTCTTTCTTTCTTTCTTTCTTTCTTTCTTTCTTTCTTTCTTTCTTTCTTTCTTTCTTTCTTTCTTTCTTTCTTTCTTTCTTTCTTTCTTTCTTTCTTTCTTTCTTTCTTTCTTTCTTTTCTTTTCTTTTCTTTTCTTTTCTTTTCTTTTCTTTTCTTTTCTTTTCTTTTCTTTTCTTTTCTTTTCTTTTCTTTTCTTTTCTTTTCTTTTCTTTTCTTTTCTTTTCTTTTCTTTTCTTTTCTTTTCTTTTCTTTTCTTTTCTTTTCTTTTCTTTTCTTTTCTTTTCTTTTCTTTTCTTTTCTTTTCTTTTCTTTTCTTTTCTTTTCTTTTCTATATATATGTGTATGAGATCATGGTAGCCTATTTGGTTGCTAAGAAAAATGGAAGTTCATCTTAAAGCATTAAATATCTCCTGGCAAATATAATTTGTACTCGGACCAATTCTTTACAGAATTGATTTTCTTCATTACTGAAAGTGGGAGACATAACTAGTGAGAATAATTATAATAATAAAAGTAAAAAATATTGCAAGTCTCTGATCAGATTTAAGGAATTATGCCATTCTTTCTGGTAAAATAAGATTAACATTCTCTAAGATTGACCCCTACAAAGTGATCTCTTCCTCTCTGTCATGACAAAGATTCTTAACCTTTGCCTTTTTAAAATTATTTTTTCATAAAATTTGTATATTTTAAAAGAAAGTAATATAAGAGTAGAGATTATTTAAATTTGAATGTTTTTTGTTCCCCCCCCCCCTGGTATTCTGACTTCTTTTATTGAAGTATACTCTGACTTGCAAAGAATCGTTGTGATGGGACTGGATCATAAGTTTTTCTATAATTTGCATACATTAACATCTATCCAAGGAAAACAAATCAGTTCATGAACAGCTTTCTGTTCATAGCTCAAAAAATTCCCACCTTAACCATAACTTTACTGGAACATAAAGAAAAAAGCAACTTGTATATAGTCATTGGTTTGGCAAATTCAAGCATTAGACAAAGGAATTGAGAATCACCTTCAATTGATGTTACATCTCCAACATGCTAATTATTATTATTTATTTAATTATTTTTTGTTTTTTCTAAATATTTAATTTATTCTAATTTGAGAAATTATTTCAACATGAGAATGCAAAACTGAAAATCTAATTTTTATATAAAATGCATTTATCTTCTGCAAATGTTCAAAACCTCCTTTTACTGCATACCTCTTCTGATAAACATTTGCATTTAAACAATTGTGATTATTTCTAACTGAATTTCATTCTTTCAAAAACGTTTTGTGAAAAGAAAATGTAATTTGGAGCTCTTACAGTAAGAAGTTATCACATAATTTCAATTTCTTTTATTATAGAAATATTCATTGAGATAACTCTTCAATGTGCTGTGTCCCTTCTGGATGTGGGCAATCATTGTTCTTCACAGCTACTTGTCCTTTGTAGCATTTAAGCCAAGCTTGTCAGCATATTATCTCATCCAATTCATTTTTACCATCTATTTACACAAGCTTGTTAGATATGTTACTCACAGTTTCCTTCTGCCCATGACTTCGGTATATATTGTTAAATTTTCCAAACCCTCTATCCTCAAGTGTTTCACATGTAGTTCTTCTTCATATACAGAGTTTGCCAAAGATATGTATGCACACTTCAGGAAAGAAAAAATTTGCCTAGATATTGTAATACTAAACTTATTCAGACATCACAAAATTAATATAAGTTATTTTTGGATTCTACAATCACAAATGCTCATAATAATGGCCTTTAGCTTCCAGACATTTATTAATATGGCAAACTACTGCTTAGGCAATGTTAGCCAAAGTGTCCAGTGGGATTGTCCCAGATGCATTTTTGAATTTCTTGTCTAAGGGCCATCTGTTTAGAAAATATCTTACTACAGCGAACAGTGTTCTCACAATTTGATAAAACTCCAAAACAAGTTTTTCCTTTCCTGAAGTGTATACACACACATATATTTTTTTTTTTTTTAATTTTTTTTTTTTAAGTATCTTTCTAAACTTTAGAGGCAATGAAGCCATAACCCAAACTTTAGTTAAAATCATACCAAATTTATAGAAGCATAGGTCGATGATAGCTACAGATTTGTAAGTATCAAGTGGTGGTGGCGGGGGGTCTATATTCTATCATATTTACCTATTTCTTTCTTTTTTACATTAGTAGTCTGACTTTATCATAATGAATTGCTTAGTTACTTTATACTACTATGACCAAAAACAAAATCTTGCATGTAATTTTGATATTCAACTGTCAATATTTGTATTGTTACCTGATCCTTAATCAATTTTTATGCACGCAACTTACAAATTGATCCAAACAATTACCTGATCCTCGATCATAATCAATTTCTGTGCACACAATTTATAAAATACAAAGATGAGAAATTCTCTTATTTGTTGCAACAATCAATAATTGTGAGCTCATTACATGAGTGATAGTTGTGTTTATTGCATATGAGACCTTAACCTTTGACCTTGTCCACCCTGCCCTGGGGAAAGGCCTTCAGCACATTAATAATTTTAGTAATTCTCTTTCTCTTCTTTTCTCTATTTTTTTTTTTTTTTTTTTATTATCTCAAATGTCACCTGTTTGTGTTAGCAATGTATTATCATTTTCTGCTGATAGTTTAAATTGTTTTATTCAGCATTTTTACTTTGTTCTCACTACTAGATCCCATCTTTAATTTTCTTACTTGAAAGAAATATTATGCTCAGAGTGTCAGATCTTGAGCAATGGTTATTCAAAATCTTTTTTTTTTTCTTTTCTCCTCTAAAGTAAGAATTTTTTTAGTCTGTGACTAAAAACTTCAGTACCTAAACAAATTGATTTTTTTTTTTTTCTTTTTTAAATTAAAAAAAACAAAAAAAAACGGCTATTTGATTTAGCATTTTTAGTTGCCATCTAAATAACATTGAATCTCCAGGGTATGAACGAATTATTTCTTAATAAGTATCAAGGCATTCAAGATGAAATTGAAATTTCTCATTTTTCAGAAAATGCGAATTTGAGTCATTTTCTACATTGAAAAGGGGCAAAGTGAATGTGTTGAAAATAATGACAAATTATCAGGTCATTGTAAGAGTCATTTGAAAGCTGTTTTCAAGATTTTGTTGAAAAGTGCCTATTTGTATTTATAAATTACTTTTCACTTGGTGAGCAAAAATTATGAAGATGTCTACTAACATTCAGTTAGAATATGTTGAGAACAAATTCATTATTGAAAATGAAATTTGATAAACTTTCCTCAATTCCAAATGCTTCTGATAGCATTCATTTATCAGTTATTGTCCTGTGAACATTTTACAAAACTAAGAAAATTTGCACAGAATTATGTCTGTCATTTTAAAACTCCATACAGATGTAAAAATTTTCAGTTCTGAAATTGGTTAAAAACAAAACCAGATCACAATTGACTAATCAAAATTTAGCAAAACCAAGAGATTCAGAAGTCTCAAAGTGAAGAAATGCTCATCTTGTTTCTATGTTAAATCAATTAATTCTATAAAAATGCTAAATATATTTACAGGAGCTTTTTTTATTTTTTTTTATTACTCAAATTAATCAGGGAATAAGATTTGTATGGCACATGTAAATTTGTATGTTAAAAAGATTTTAGGCATGTTGGTGATTACAGCTGCTGATTAAAAGCTATAAAGCTTAATTCTTCAAAAATGCTCATTTTAATTTTAAAATTTATACTTTTGCTTTAAATCTAATCTAGAAGTTTGCAAGATATGACAATGGATCAGTGTTGGACAATTGAAAAATTGTTTACTATGCATGATCCATATGCATATCAGTTTGCCTCAATCTTGTATCCAAATGAAAATGATTGTATGGAAGATACATTTAAGAAAAAAAATCCTCAATAAAATCATTTTCTACAATTAAACTGTATTCATTACCTAATCTCTTTTATTCTGATGAATTCTGGATAAAAATTGACATATTTCTCTTAGCTCCATTTTAAAAAGCTCTCAACAGTTAGACAAGATCTATCAAAGAATGTGAAGTTGTCTTGATAGAAAGTCTCTTGCTGGTTTTCTGTGAACAGATGCTGTTCACAGAAAACCAGCAAGAGACTTTCTATTCTATACCTTTACTATACTGCATTACTTTTTTTTTCTCCTTTTGTTACCATCTGATGTAGCTATAATAAATCAAAGTAATTGATTCATTTGTTGAATTTTCAGTTTTTTATTTACACCTAACAAAGTTGGCTTTAGGATGTGTTTTGATGAGACAAGTAAGGTAGTAATGGAAGACTGATCTCTCCAAAGGCTCATTTATCCATACTCTTTGCTGTCTACCATCATATTTTGTCAAGATATTTGACAACTGGAAATAGCATAGGGAACAATTTCAAATTTGCTTTGCTATACCATTCTTCACTTCCAAGATATGATTGTATTAGGTTGGTGCAAAAATAATGTCGTTTTCTCACATAGTAACATATGTGAGAAAACGACATTATTTTTGCACCAACCTAATATTATGTTTCTTTTTAAAAAAAAAAAAAAATGTTAATATCTTGTTATCCTAAAATTACTTTAAAATAATTGAAATTCTCCCTTTTTATTCACTTTTCCTGTCTTGAAACATTCTAGATTCTTCTTGAACTGGATATATTGCTTGACCTTACATTAAGACAGATGGTTAAATTCGTATCAGATAAATTTAAATAAAACAAATATGTAGATAATTGCAATTTATGAGAATCTACTTAAGTATATTTGTCTAACATCACCTGATCTTTTACTGTCATGCAATAAAATCCTTATCTAATTTGGAGAATTTGAAGGTCTTTAAGTGAAAAACCAATATCACAGTTGGATAAAATGTCTCTCTCTTCCATTTTTTATTTTTTTTATTTTTCTGTTGCATTATTATAAATGTTTCCTATTGTGATGATTCCATGTTTAAGTCATTTGGTAAAACTCAGTCTATTGAAATAAAATCAACCAAGGGTAATTTTGAAAGCCAAAGCAACAATATAACCTTACCAGTAAAAAAAAAAAAAAAAAAATGAATTTGTACAAATGAGAAAATAATTGATTTCTGTTCTCTTTTTTTTTTTTTTTTTTTTTTTATATAGTGCTTCAGAAACCACAGCAGCAAATTGACTTTTGGTTAAGGACAAATTTAGTTACATTCAAATAATATTTCCTGTGTGCTTTTCAGAATATTGATAATCAAAGAACCAGGAATCTCCAGCTTGTTTTCTGTATTTAATATTTTATTTATGTATTGTTACAAGCAAGAACAGAAGCAGTTGTTTATTGTTCATGTCTATTGTAACCAATTCTGTCTCGTCATGTTAAATAATATTTTTCTGTGGTCAAATTTTCTCACTATACTAATAACATTGTTTCATAAATTATAACAATTTCCTTTCTGTAGCACATTTTAAACTATTAACTACCAAAGAAAAATCTTAAACAAAAATGTAACAACTCATAGTTGCTCTGCTGAAATGATTTTGGTTAAGTCCAATTTATGAAGAGAGAATGTTTTTGTATTTAACAAGATGAAATATTTTCTGTTGGCTGAAAGTCGAGATGAATTTTTTTTAATCCTTTCAACTCTTGCATAATCTCTTTGAAGTATTTTCACCAGCTATTTGAAATTTTACTGAATTAATATGAAACATAAAAAAAAAATCATCAAAGAGTCTGCCTTAATTTGATGCCATTATGTTTAATTTATTACCATCTCATTCCTTTTATCAATATAAAAAAAAAAAAAAGTGGTGGCAGCACAAATGAAAGGAAACTGACTTTTTGTGTATAGCAATGTTATTTTCATAATCTATAACTCCTCTAATGAAACAATGTTACAAGAATAGCAAGAACACTTGACAACTACAAAAAAACTAAACAGAAATGGCTGAAATAGACCTAAATTATTTCTGATCTTGCTTGTAATAATAACAAAGATACATGCAAAAATACTTTTAATTTAAGGAAGACAGATGTCTTCTTTTTTTTTTTTTTTTTTTTTTTTTTTTTTTTGATGATATTCTATTAATTATAAACTTGGTATTTTTGACTGCTTGTCAGTTTAAGGAATGAAAATTATCTTTTTAGTAACTTAATTTTTATATAGATTACTCCATTATTTAGTTGCCCTAGAAAATTTTCATTCCTGTTATCTTTTTTTAAAAAGTTAAAATTTACATTCTTTTTTCCTACTCTGCTTTGCCCCATCCTTTCTTTTTTATAGAACATCTTTCACTTGTAAGTTGTATACTTTTTTTTTTTAATAGGGTTTTGTTTAGTGATTGTAATCTTGGTAAGAAGGCTTATATTTTGTAGTATTTTTAATTTTTCCAATTGTTATCCTTTTAGAAATAAAACAGCTATTCAAAAGTGTAAAAGAAATACACTATTCAAGGAGTTGATCAAATCCTTATGTGAGAGGTTTAGGAGTTTTATCATTGTCACTGATTCCCTACTGTTAATGGAAAATAAAAGTCAAAGTTTTGTCATCTCAACTTTGAATCGATTGACCTGTTTTGTGAAGTCATTATTCAAATGTATATTTTGTTCACAACATTGTAATTTGCATTTCAAGTTTGATTTCAATGGACAATGCTATTTATTTTCTTCTTTTTTCATCATCACTGAAGCATATATTTATATTATCATGCAAAACCCTCTTTCGCATATTTTTTTTTAGTGACACTCAGACATCAAACTCAACTGTTCAGTTTTATAATTTCAAACTGCTGTCTTTGCTTTGTCAAGAGTGTGAGATTAATTATTAACATTGTTTCTTATTTGACAGTTTGTCTCTCTCAAACTGATTGCTGTCTTGCTATTTATGAACAAGACAAAATACAGATTTTTCTCGTGATTATTGCATTGAACCTTGTCAGGCCCACTCTATATAAATATATAAAATTTAATGGATATCCCTGAAGTGACGCACAAAGTTAGTTATACTCAGTGGCAAGTTCAGTTTATTCAAAGATAAAATATAATTGAACTTTTTACCAATTTGTTGACTCGGGCAATAGTGAAAATTTGCTTTCTTGTTTTATGTCAACAATATGAAAGGAAAGTAATCTGCTTGTCTTGTGGTAATACTTAGAATGTGATAGAAACAGTTTGGAATATATGTTGACAGTGTAAACAAAAATTTAAAGCACAGTTACAGTTTTTGGTTTCATTCAGTCAAGCATACCAGCACTACCAGAGTCAGGTGCTTACTCACAAATTTGGACATTATTAGTCAGTAATTGAAAGCAAAAACTAAATTATGATTTGCAATATCCCCTACTTATACTCATAAGAGATGTTGAAGATCCCAAGACTTGGTGTGTTCTTTGTTCAGCTTTTCCAGAGTTTATACTACTTGTTTTATGTATTAGGTTGGTGCAAAATAATGTCGTTTTCTCACGTTCTTCGTTTCTTTCTTTCTCTCTCTCTCTCTCTATCTAATGTTCATACTGTTTTCTGTGCTGATGTGGTTAACTGGTTAAAGATTGAATACATTTTATGCCACCTGCTGATCAGTTATTGACTTACCAGAAATAATGGAGTATTTTCTTACCAGCATCTGCATATATAGTAATTAGGACAGTATATATTTATTTCATATGAGAAATTTCAGCAAAACCTATACAACCAATCTTGTGTGCACTTTTCCAAGTAAATTTTGTGGTTCTACTTCCAATTTCCCATTTGGAGATGTTGCCAAAATTGCAAACCATATACAGTGTAACCCGGATATAAGAGAGTTGTCGGGACTGGAGACGAAGTCTCTTATATCCAGGTTTCTCTTATATCCGGGTTTGGTCTATTTTGTTTAGGTAAGTATGGCTCTAATTTGGGACCAGAGAAAATCGCTCTTATATCCGGGTTTCTCTTATATCAGGGTCTCTTATATCTGGGTTACACTGTATTAGTATATATGAATCCTGTTAAGTAAGATTTGCACTTCTCTTAAACTAAAATGTTATTTGAATTACATGAAGAATTGTTTAAGCCATTTCTTATTTAGAATAGGAGGTGGAGGAAGATATGCTTTTTATGATTTTCAGAACTTTTATTCATTACATTGGATTTCAGTACAGACATGCTCATATGAACTTTTCACACACACACACACACACACACACACACACATATATATATATATATATATATATATATATATATATATACACACACACACACTGGTGATTATATATTTTTTTTTTTTTTTTTTTGATTCAGCATTTTGCCAGGGAATTGTTTTGCATTTAGTAAGCAATGCCAGATAAATATTTATATAGATTTTTATCTATCTACTTGTACTCAATTTAGCAGTGGATAGTCATATATAGGTGTAGGGGGGGAGGGTAAATTGAGAATTTCAAAGAATGGAACTTACATGCAGTGATAGCCCAACACTCTTTTATCAAAACCATTTTCTCCTTTATCTATAAAAATAGATAACATTGCTACTGCTCCAGTAGAAATAGAAACTTTTTTTCCTCCACGCTAGCAACATGGGCCTAAGTTGATCCAGTATAAAATAGCTTTCTTGGCCCATAAATATGTTCAACTCAGCCAGCAGTAAAATGTCTGTAGACATGTTACCTATTAAATCCTAACAACGCATCTAGGTTAATTACATGAATTTTATCTTATCTATCTTTGATCAGAAGGTTATTTAAAAATGTTGTAACTCATTTTTTTTTTTTTTTTTATATATCATCACCAATATAAGTACAATAGATATCTATATTCTAATACCCTTTATCGTAAGTCATTTGAGTAATTCATTCTTTTTTTTATACTGTGTAAAGTATTTGTTTAGTCAACTAGTAATTTGGTAAGTGATTCATCTGACCAAGTTTGTAGGTATTTCTATTTTGTATTGCAGCCCTGACATGAAAAACAATTTGGCTCTTAAAATGTTGGTTACCAATCTTTGATCTAAGTGAATGAAAGTTCAAATTTTGATAAGGAGAAACTTCTATACACTAACAATTTTGTACTCTGAGATTCACATCTATATTTTCACATTTAGCAAGATGTTATGATAAGCCTTAACCAGAGTACATCTTTGTAAATGGTTATTATTAGCTTTTCTTTCTTTTCATTACTCTATAAGTCCTTTAAAAGGATATGATTTGTTGATGTAGACATCATAAGGATCTTTGGGGAAATTTTGGAATGCTTTTATATTTAATCTCATTGAGAGATTTCAATTTCAGAAATATATTTTCACTATTGCTTTGTTTGATATATAAAACATTTGGAAATACATGGCTTGGATAATGGTTTTCTATATGTTTTTTTGGGAATGTTGACAAAGCTATGTTCCTATATGTTGTTCAACACTCGCCCATTATGTATCTGTATGAATGACAGTCTAGTCTTGTTTGTGGAACATATGAGTTTTATAGAAAATTGCTGGATATTACTTTCATGTCTAAACTTCAACTATTATAGAATTTGTTCTTGTGAAGTTTATACCAAATATATTGCTAGTATATGCTTGATTTGTTATAGTTTATATCAAATAATCTCATGAATATCTGTAGTTTTATATTTGTCTTCTGTGATTGTAAGGACTATATATTTTCCCTTTTTTATTTTGTCTATATATAAATAGTATCATTAGGTGAAATAGTTTGACTCGCTGAAGCCCATTTATCTACTTTTGAATCTACTATGGGCATCTAGATACTAGTACACAATTTAATCACTGCAGTCAAACCAATTCTGTATGCTCATGGTTCAAGTGGATTTGTTTCCATTTTCCTTCTAAGAGTATATAGACATTGAAATATTCAGGCATCATTTAATCACTTATTGGGGTGATTCCATGAATTCAATTGAGAGGCATGAGACTATTGTACAGTAAATTGTAAAGAACTAGAGCCAATAATTAGTATTTGTTTGAATGCACCACATGCATATAGTAAATACAACTCTAATAACAATTTTATTGATCACATTGAAAAAGCAAGATTCTGATCATCAATGCAATATACTTTTGAACTTCTACTCGACTGATAGCCCAGTGGTTAGAACAATGTGCTGGGAAATACAAAGTCTAGAGTCCAATTCTTAATAACATTAGTTACATATACTAAATAATATATTAATTCTTTTGATTAATGCATTACAATAGATATTTACACCACTATACACAAAGAGAAAGAATTGGTTCAACTACTATGATTACATGTGTACTAGTTTGATTTTTGTATTGTGTTGGACTAGTGTTTCTCAACCTTTTTAAGCAACAGCACACCTAGGAGCAAATGAAAATATCATGCCACTCTTAGCAAAATTTTTAAAGTGTATACATTTAAATGCTATGAAATAAAACCAGAGATTTAAAAAAAAATATGCATACAAATATGAACTTACTTTGAATATTAAAACAAAGTATTTAAAATAACAATCAAAGAATAGTGAAAAGAATTTTAATTTATTAAAATACTAACACTGTACCATTACTATTTATACACACACACATATATATATATATATATATATATATATATATATATATATAATAAAATTAGGAAATCAGCCTATTCTGCTACCTTGGTTTCAACCTTTCGGTATCTTCAGGCAATTTTGGTCAATTGATTTCCTAATGCCTTGTTTTTAAAAATAAAAATTCATGAACACTATATATTTAAAAAAAAAAATAAATAAATGAATAAGCACATGACATGAGGTATGGTAGAAGGTGAGAAGGAGGAGGGGAAAAACGTGTATTGAAAATCTATCGATGGGAGATTATATAAAATATACATACATTCTTTTTATCCCACTTCAAATGAACGCAAAAGGAACTTTTTAGTATGTATACAATGCGACATAATTTCCGATCTCTGGTTTAAAATTATTTTTTTTTTTTTTTTTTTTTTTTACATTAGTTATTTAATAAGCTCAGCTTAATATGGAAATTTAAAAATATGGGGCACCTAGTGAGAATCAAATTCTTTACAGGAGTAGTGGCTTGCAAGATTAATTTGGTAACTATTGTTGCACAAGTGACTGTAATAATTCTGCTCATACTGAATTTTTTTCTTTGAAATCTGTAAAATTTTCAGGAAGTTATGATCTTAATATAGGATTTTATTTAAATTTAAAGAAATTTTTAAAAAAATTAAGGAATGATAACCAGTGTGCAGGCTAAGTTATTTTATGCTTAAAAATGTCTGTAATGCACACCAATCATCCACTACCTTCCAAAAATAAATATTCCTCTGCTTTTTTCTCTAAAATAAGCTATTAATATTGAAACAAATTAGATTTTCACACTATTTTCATAACCAAGCTTCCAATTTAAAATCTTTTTCATTTTTTTTTTTTTTTTTTTTTTTTTTTCCAATAACTGATCAGAAAAAATAGCCCTGAGCACGTTCATACCTCTGCCTGTAAACAAAATGAAGTGAAGGAGGTAATGCAGTTTATGGAAGCTGAAGATGGCTTCATTGAGTGTTGATTTTTTTTTCTCTTTCTCTTCTCATCTTTCTGAAGATGGAGAAAATATCTTTAGGCTGACTTGAATTGAGGATTAAAAAGGTGGGTAGCAGTCCTACTCTCCAATCCAACCAAAATATTGAACATTCAATGGAGTGTGGGGGTTTGTAAAGACAATTAAAATATATATGCCCGGGTTAAGTTGACACTGAAGTACGATGCCAAAAATAATATACCCAGATAATGAATTTTATTGGCAAATTATGAAACTGTTTAAAAAAAAAAAAAAAAAAAAAAAAATACTATGGAGGCAACTACAGCAAATTAAAGTTTGAAACTTGAATAGAAAGTCGATCATTTGGCTTGGTGATGTATTTAATGTATATTAAAATCTCAGTTCATTTGCCACAAGCAAAAATTACTCTTGAATTGTTTGACTGACTCTGAGCATTTATAAGCTGAGCTGTGTTAGATATCTTCCCATGAAATTTAATATAGTGATGTTTTAGAAATATCTTAGACAATTTTTCTTTTCTAATTTAAATTTCTGACATCTTGCACAGAATAAATCAAGTCTCTTGCAAATGAGGAAGCACAAAATAAGGTAATGTTTTATATTCATTATTTCAGGCTAACTTACACAACTTACATTGGAGAGCATGCTGAAAAGCTTTCTCTCCGAGCAAAGATAGATTTTTAAAAAAATTGTTTAGTCATATTTTGCAAAAGTGAGTTGGACTGAAAACTTTTGAGCACCCTTTCTTAGATATCATAGATGGCTTTGCTTTATCTGAAACATTTGCACTATTATTTTCTATGATTTTCATATTTAAGGGTGTAATTTTTTTTATATGCCAGCTGCTATCTTATATAAGGGAATATAATAGATACTACTTTACTTAGCTGTGCTAGTATTTTGCAGTTCAATCAGTAAAGTCACAAATAGTGAAAAAGAAAAGCAACACTTAAGCTTTTCCCATTGGAATTAGAAAAGAACAAAGAATAATGCTACATTTTCTTTCTCTAGAGAAAATCATCAAACAAGGCTTTCTCTTATTTATAGCTAGACTATATACAGCTGTGACTTCTGGTAAAAATAAAGGCAAATCATTCAATAAAATGTTCAGGTAAAAATCTAATAAAAATTCCATAAACTATTATTTTTGACATATCTACCATTCTTTATTATCGCCTATGTGAATAATAACACTGATTATTTTAAGATGGGTTGTGAAAAAAAATCTCTAATTTACGAAACTTGTTTCGTATTGTCATATCTTATACAGAACATACTCTAATTCTTTTCAAATATGAATTTATATTAACAGAATAGAAAAAGTGGGAGTTTGGATTTTATATAATTCCTACTGTTTTCTGAAAAAGTAATACTGGATATAGAATTAAACATGTGGCAATTCCCTATAGATGCAGTTTTTCACAAAGATTGCTATAAATGTATATATAATATTTACACATGCATATGTAAGTTGTTCAATCATTACACTCAACAGCAAGTCACCATGTGTTTCCATGCCAACTTATTGATGAAATTTCTCCTAACTTTAATGACTGTACATCTGAACTGATCTAGCATTGCAGTAACATCCTTCAAGCCCTGGATATCATCTTGACCTTTTATTAGAGAGATGTCATTTAATGATTTGTTTGCATAACAGTTTTACACACGCACCACTGCATAATGAGTCAGTCTGTCTGGATAGAGAGAAGGAAGTAATCAACTGATGATGAATTGGATTTGCACAATTAATTTTTGCAGAACCAGACTAGAGATGTTATGCTGTCTGATTGAAAAGTTTGTAGACTAAATAAGGTGAACTTGAAAGAAGATGGTTAACTGACATCTTTCAAGAAAAGCTTTTTGATGCACATACAATTTGTAATGACACAGATGTGGTTAAAACTGACTGGAGAAGATTTACTCTTAAAGGTTTGAAAAATTGTTTGTCAAAAAATTTTATCCCCCCCCCCCCACACTTCTTTTGGTAAAACTAAGGCAGCACAATATTTTGCCTTATGTATTATGACTAAAAGAATATTTGGTCTAACAAAACAAGAACAGCAAGTTTAACCTTCATTATAGGAATGTGACCTTATGTTAAAGTTGGTTTTATCAAACACTAGCAGCATGGCTCAGTGTTGCCCATGCTTGATTCAAAAATCGTACGACTCGTACAGCAATTGCTATCACTTGACTTTAAATATTTTTGCCCTTCCTTGCCTTTAAAGGAGTGCCCTTTGCCGTGCTGATGTTGCTACATGCCTTACTTCTTGCCTATCTCACACTGCGAAGTTTTTCTAAGCTCTATACTAAACATTAAATCTGTTACGAAAAAAGAACTAAACAAAATGAACACAAAACAATCAGCTTTAAAAAAAGGACTCGTAAATGGAAAAACCGAATGAAAAAAGAATGTTAACCACAAATACTTTTTCACACCCAACCCAGTTCTGCGGAATCAGAATCAATGTTGAGTTTAAGCAAGCGAATGAGTCAATTGGAGTAAAGTGCCATGCAGATTTAAATTTTTCCCACTTGTGACGAATGCAGCTATCAAATTTTTTTTTTTTTTTTTTTTTTTTTTTTGCATGCTAGTTAACATTCATGTCAGTCAGCTGTTGGCTCTCATGCTGGCCAATAGAATCTTCCTGCCTATTTGTGGCAGCCAGCTATAGGCTCTCACTTTGGCCAGTAGAAAATGGCCACAAACTACATGAAAAGTGCCATAGAAGCATGAAAAAAATCGATTATTTCCACTATCGATGGGAGTTGGGAAATGCAAAGTCAGTCTTGGCCTTCCTGCTAACTTGGAGCATGTGCATGTAAATTTTGGTGCAATTTCGTTGAAAATTGCGGCCATGCATTTGTTACACACACACACACACACACACACACACACACACACACACACACACACACACACACACACACACACACACACATCCTGCCTTTTATAGATAGATATATTTTGTCATATCTTTTTAATTGTAGTCAGTTAGTAATATACTCTATTTGATGGTATGACATAGCCCTCATCTATTCCCCACCCCCAATTTCACAGGCCTGGGGTTGACTGTTTATCCAGATACCATAGACTACCAGTACTTGTAACCTTGCCTAGGTTCATAATACTGTAATATTAAATATAAATGGAGGTGTCAGGTGGCGGGGTGTATTATATGTCCTCAAATACTGTACTTTTCTTATATACATGCATAAGATGATAGAAGCTTTTTTTTTTTTTTTTCAACTTTTAAGAAAAAAAAAATGACAGTATTAACATATGAAAAGATCTGATCAAAAGACTTCTTGGTCAGGCTGAGAACAGTCTCTCATTGTATCATTAAATGAAGTTATTTATTGACTGTAAGCTGCAAATTATTAATTGAATTATTGATATCTGCAGTTAAGTTATCAAAACTATAGGATCAACACTTGATTTCTTTCAAATTATAGCAAATCTGATTATGCAAATAATTCAGCTAGAAGATTACCAAGTATGTGCCAAATAGAAACTTTTTTTTATTGCATTTGTTTGTTCATTTCCAAATATATTTATATGCTAGGTTGGTTAGCTACCTATTGCAGACACTTGCTCAGACACATTTGTTTGTTCAACATTCACAGAGCCAGCCTGTGATTTATATTGCAACTGTGTTGAGTAGACTTTAATTACAGTTTCTGGGAGGAAGCATATAAGCTTGTGCGATCATGATACAGTAAGGCCAGTATGCTCAAACCTTTCATCACAATGATATGACAGTGCTAACCATCAATGACTTCTGGATATTTTTTTTATACCCAATGAGTCCCCCACAAGGTTTTGGTCAATCTGTGACATGGTTTTCAAGCAATTCTCAACTGTACAACTCCTTAGTCTATTATTATCAACAAGTTGCATTCTTGACAAATCGACAATAGTGAGATTTGAACCTCTCATAATCAGACTGTCAATGTTGTAAACACTCAGCCACACAAACATTGATATTTACTTAGCTTAGTATAGCACAAGGCTAGAAGTTTTGAATACATAACGAGGATCAAAATCACTATAGTCACAATGGCCTCGTAAAACGAGTTTGTTAACCATTACTCTACAGAAATATGTTAGATATTTACTAAGCTACAGCACACAGCCATAAGTGTAAGATGGGGAAACTACTTGTGACAATGATTCATGGAGTAATCTTGCTAACAATTGTTCCATGTTGGAGTGTTTATATACAGTGTGTTGCTGAAATATCTTCGATGTTTTAAAGGTTAGCAAAAAGACCAAAGTAACTGCTATTTAAAAACTTATTTCACTGTTTAAACAAAGGGCAACTATTTTTCATTTTGGTTTAAAAATGACACCCTCCAAATAGTGGCCTTTATTCACCATACACTGTTGTAGACAATTTCTGAAGTTTTCCATCACTTGGAAGTTTGTGCACTTCAAGGTCTTGTAGGTGGCTTCTTTTTTTTTTTTTTTTTTTTTTTTTTTTTTTTTCAATTCATAGCAGTATAGATTTCTTAAATTTTTTTTTTTTTTTTTTTATCCTGAACAGCATCATTCCAACATAGCATGAAATAAGCACAAAAATCTGTGTTTCAATTACAGATTCACCAGTCTTACAAAACATTTCAACAGTAAACATATGATATACTGTGGCAGACGTGATGAGACAGGACCAGGGACTAGCACAACTGGTTGCCAAATGCCTTGTCCCCACCAAAAAAGAGCCCGTATTTGCTTAGCATGTAAAGCTACTGCAGTTGAAATGAGGGAGAAAAAAAGCACTTACCACTCTGCCGTAATCTGTCCTCAGCCAGATAACATAAAAGAATGAGGGGGGGGGACTTGCATTGCATTTTTATACAATAAAGATGCAATGCATTATGGGACAGGGACGTAATGAATTATTGGATCACATGAAGACGCAAGGGATTATAGGTATATGGACAAATATAAAAGTAACCAATTTTTCCCAGTGCGAGGTGCTTGGAGTGACGTTCACGGTTGGCGGCTAGAAAAGTCTGTTAGTGTGATTTCGAGATGGAACTCAAGGAACGACTTGAAGTTGGAATACCAGTTGGGAGAGCTTGAATTTACTCACTGGTTGCTGTTTTCTTTTTTTTTTTTTTTTTTTTTTTTTTTTTTCTTTTTTTTTATTATCTGCATATACACCAGTCTAAGCCATGATGGTTTCTGAGGAAAATGGCAAGACATTAGCTAGATGATGACACCATTCCCACTTGCCTAAGTTCACTGGCACTATGCAGCTGACAGTTTAAAATGTGGGAGGTATTTCTGCCACACACTTTATGATGTTTATTTAATAAACTGCAAAGATTTTTTTCTAGATTGGTATGAAATTTTTACATAGTAATGGTCAACATAAGCATTATACTTTGTCTTCTGAAGAATATTTATTAACTGAATTTTTATTAACTGAATTTTATCATTTCAGTATTTTTTGGGGGATGACTTTTTAATGTTATTAAAGAAATAATTTTAACATTTTTATAACTTTTTATATATTTTAATTAAAGAATCTCTTGTTTTCACTGGATCAATTGTTAACAAATAATGAATTATATTTCTTTTATTAAATATTTTCTCATTTAAATTAGTAATATTTTACAAGCAATAATTGTTTCCACTTATTAGAAGGAAATAGGGTAACTGAATGTATTGATGTTATTGTATGACAGATGTTGTGCAGGATCATAAAAATATAGCCTTGTATCAAACATGTTCTAGTCCAGCAAATGTAAGATTTTATTTCAAGTTGTCAGGTCATATCATTTTAATAGCCAATTTATTTCATATCAATTTTCTATATAATAGACAAATGTTTTTGCCTTATTCATGAATATACTTGATTAATTACAATAATTATGCTTCCAAATCCTAACATAAAGTTTTTAGTGGAAATTTTTAAAAGCTTTAAAAATCTCCACCAAAAATGTAGTTTCTGCAATTTAGAGAAAAAGATGACTGCCTTATTTTTAAGCTCCCTTATTAGATAACATGAGACCTTCTACCACCTCCTACAAAGAAAAAGGCTGAAAAAAAAAATCAGTCCAGAATTTGCAAAGTCGGATAAAGACATTGTTGGTTACCAGTACTTTTTACTTAGACTGATTTAGTACTGTAATATTAACTGTAAATGTGTGTGTGTTGGAGTCTTATATCAAGGCAAATCCAGTCTTGTATTGATTACCTTGCATCATATACACTAGTTTGTTATTGGTACAAATATTGACAAAAATGTAGTTTTGATATAAAAATCTTCCTCTTTTAAATTTTTTATTTTGTAAATAGAAACTGACAAACATTAAAAATTTAATGTGATTTCTAATATTTTTAAAATATTTATTGTATTAAAAATATTTTATAAACTGTTATTTTTGCTCTCATTATAATCTTAAATTTGATAAATTTTCATTCATTTTTTATTTACTACAAAGTAGCAGCTAATGTCTTGGACTTTTCTTTTTTTTTTCCATGAGTGAATTGTGATTCAATGCAATTTATAAATACTTTGTAAAGATAATGAAAACAATGATTCTCGTGAAGTGCCTGACAAGATATTTTGATAATATGAAATAACACAAAAATATTCTAGTCCTAAGTGTATAATCTTTTTCTATATGCCTTGTCTCTTCAAGATGTAGATTGTGGTTCTCTACTACTTCCTATCCTTTGTAGCTCTTAGTAAGGGTTGTTTTTGTCATTCTTCCCAATCCCTGTTTTGTCATTTATTTACAAAAGCTCATTAGGTTACTTGATAGATTTTCTCTATCCTTTCAAGGCTTTCAATATGTCCTGTGAGTGTCAGATTCTCCAAACCTTCTTTCCTCAATATGTATCCTATAAATTCTACTCTCTTAATGTTCTTTTGTTTCCATTTTTTTCTGAAACTTTATTGCTCACATATTCTCAGCATCCTTCTGTAGAATCCCATTTCTGTTGCCTCAACTCTCTTCCTCATCTGTGGAGATTCTTTATCATGTGAGTGACACTTTTAGGTCTTTGCTCTCTTCCTGCTGCTTGTTGCTGACTTAAATTCAGGCAGTTCTCAAAACTTACTTTCTCTTTATATGACTCTCTTAACTTGATCCTTGTAACACATACTTTGAAAGCTAGGCTACACTGAACATTATCTGATTGACTTAGTACAACAAGACTTTTTTTCTGTTACAACTGTCATTAAGCTTTTATTAACTGCATCTATGTTTTGATTTACAAACAAAAGAAAAGGAAAACTTTGGAGACAAGTCAATTAGAGTTGAAACAGCAGAAAACTAACCCCATTACCATCACAGTTTCTTTGTCGGCATAAGAACAAAATACTCATGTATTGTTATTTCTTTTTGATGGATTCAGTAAAGGTGACAGATTATTTGCTTGGTATATATTTGATACCATAATACTAATGTTATATATTTGATACCATAATACTGATGTTAAGTGATACAAGTACATGAATCACACAGATACTGATAGGACAATAACTGGTCTATTTTGTTGGTTTCTTCAAAGCCTTTACTTTCTCTTTTATATATATATATATATATATATATATATATATATATATATATATATATATATATATATATATTAGTAGTTACAAGGAGTGCTGAAAAGTTGTCTAACAAAGATTATGAAAAAATAATCCTTTCTTTCTTTCTTTCTTTTTTTTTTTTTTTTTTTTTTTTTATCAGATTTTGTTAAGTGTGTTTGGCTGAGAACTTTTCAGCACCTAGTATGTATCATTTTTCTTTTTCTTTTTTTATCTGCATATTTCTCTTTTTATGTGCATGCATGGATGTGTATTTTCTTCTACTTCTCCACGGCGCCTTCAGATATATTTGTCTCTACATCTCTAAGTTCTCTTCCTTCCAGGTAAGTGAATTGAGACTGTAAGCAGACTCCAAACTGCTTAGAATCTGTTCCACCTTAGTGGCCATCTGTAAAAGTGATATAGAAAACAAGTAATAGGGTTAAAGAGAAAGAAAGAAGAAAAAAATAAAAAATAGAAAAATGTTCTAATTCACTTGAGTGCTGTCCTTTTTTTTCTTTTTTTTTTTTCTTCTGTCTCATTCCCCACATTTCACCACCTCCAGTTTCTTTTCACCTCATTCCCCCCCCCAATCATCCTTCCAAGCTTAGAGCAATATTTTCCCAGATATCATGATTCTTGTAATCTTTCTGGGATTATCTAGTTTTATTTTTGCTAGACTTGTTTCTTTTAGATGCCTTTTGTACATTCAAATATCATTCATAGACTGCACTTAGACAGTGTGTATATCAAACCACAGCTTGTGTCATATCGATGTTTCTATGTCTATTCCCATCAGACAGTTTGAGAAAGAAATGCTGTTCTCAATACAATGACACTAATCAAAATTAGATCAGGAAAACACAGTCAAAAATAGAATTTTCTTCATCTAATTTTTTATTAATGAAAAGTTGATATTTATAGCAACATATTTACAATAGGCAAAAACTTACATTTGTTTCTTCTGTAAGAAAATTTCTCTTGGTAAAAAAAAAAAAAAAAAAAAAAAAAATACAGCTGTTTGTATATTGTATACAGTTAAGACTGTTTCTGAAATATAGATTTCTAGGAGTTAAAATATATTCATCTTTCTGACATTGATAATTGTTTGATTTTTAATTTGATAGTTTTTTTTTTCTTTCCATGCATTAATGCTGAAATTTCTGCTTGTTATTGCCTTATTTGTTTCAAATGATTAATATTTTTCTATGGATGAAGCAGTATAATACTACTACAGAGAAATATGTAGCTTATTTATGAATGAAAATACTTATTTAAACCCTTATCTGTCACATTTCTATTCATGAAAAATTGCAACACCTTGAATACATTTCAATTAGACATGCAGTTAATATAGCTGGATTACAGGAAATGATCATATATACAGATCTATATATGCACAAGTTTCAAAATGAGAAATGTATCAACAGTACTCTGACCCCATATTAATATGCAGTATATCTTTGTAGATTGTTAACTGGATAACATGTTGGCCAGGGAAGTTATAGGACATCTTTCTGCATATCTTGAATAACATGAACATCATTTGAGCAGTTATTTTTGCTCAGTACTCTAAAGTTTTTTGTTTAGTTTGATTTTTTTTTTTTTTTTTTTTTTTTTTTTTTTTTTTTTTTTTTCACCATTGTCCCAGAATTGTCCCTTTCTTTTTTTTTTTTTTTTTTTTTTTTTTTTTCCCCTTATCATTTTTAAGTAATATAAAGAAAATGCTTAGGAAATAAATTTTTAAAAAAGCTAAAATACTCTTTTTAAAAATAAATAAAAATATTAGTACTATAATTTTTATGAAAATCACATCCTTTTTATTTAAACATTTTAACTAAATCACCTTGAATAAGATTTCTTATATAGAAATTCTAATTAATTTTAATGCTGAGAGTAACTATTGTTATCCTACTTGAAGAACTGTGATCTATACAATTATTTTCTATATAAAGAATATTACAACATTCGAAATAATCACAAGGAAAAAAATTTTTAAAGTTAACAAAAAGAAATTATCATTTGCAATTACCTATCTTGCATCATAAGTGAAATTTCTGTGGTTGATTATCATTTTTAAATTCACCCTCACATTTTCAATTTAGTTTATGATAATCAGAAAACGTAAGTGTTGTTTGTTAATGGTTCATTCAAATTTTTTAATCAAAAACTGTGACAGATAAATAGAGAATGTGTGTGCACACACATGCTCCATTTATTAAAAGCCCACCATTATTGGTGAGTTTTTGTTTTTGTTTTTTGTTTTTGTTTTTTGTTTTTGTTTTTTGTTTTTGTTTTTTGTTTTTGTTTTTTGTTTTTGTTTTTTGTTTTTGTTTTTTGTTTTTGTTTTTTGTTTTTGTTTTTGTTTTTTGTTTTTGTTTTTTGTTTTTTGTTTTTGTTTTTTGTTTTTGTTTTTTGTTTTTGTTTTTTGTTTTTGTTTTTTGTTTTTGTTTTTTGTTTTTGTTTTTTGTTTTTGTTTTTGTTTTTGTTTTTTGTTTTTTGTTTTTGTTTGGTTTTTGTTTTGGTTTTGGTTTTGGTTTTTGGTTTTTGTTTTGTTTTTGGTTTTTGTTTTGGTTTTGGTTTTTGTTTTGGTTTTGGTTTTTGTTTTGGTTTTTGTTTTTGTTTTGGTTTTGGTTTTGGTTTTTGTTTTTGTTTTGGTTTTGGTTTTTGTTTTGGTTTTGGTTTTTGTTTTGTTTTTGGTTTTTGTTTTGTTTTTGGTTTTTGGTTTTTGTTTTGTTTTTTGGTTTTTGTTTTGTTTTTGTTTTTTGGTTTTTGTTTTGGTTTTGTTTTTTGGTTTTTGTTTTGGTTTTGTTTTTTGGTTTTTGTTTTGGTTTTGTTTTTGTTTTTTGGTTTTTGTTTTGTTTTTGTTTTTTGGTTTTTGTTTTGTTTTTGTTTTTTGGTTTTTGTTTTGTTTTTGTTTTTTGGTTTTTTTGGGGGTTTTTGGGGGGTGTTTTTTTTTTTTGTTTTGTTTTGTTTTGTTTTTTTTGTTTTGTTTTTTTTGTTTTGTTTTTTTTTGTTTTGTTTTTTTTTTTGTTTTTTTTTGTTTTGTTTTTTTTTTTTTTTGTTTTGTTTTTTGTTTGGTTTTTGTTTTTGTTTGGTTTTTGTTTTTGTTTGGTTTTTGTTTTTGTTTGGTTTTTGTTTGGTTTTTGTTTGGTTTTTGTTTTTGTTTGGTTTTTGTTTTTGTTTGGTTTTTGTTTTTGTTTGGTTTTTGTTTTTGTTTGGTTTTTGTTTTGTTTTTGTTTTGTTTTTGTTTTGTTTTTGTTTTGTTTTTGTTTTGTTTTGTTTTTTTGTTTTTTTTTGTTTTGGTTTTTGTTTTTTGGTTTTTGGTAAAAATTATAATGGAATTTTGATTAAACATTTTGTATCTCATCACCAAATCATCCCAAGAAACCTAGCCAAACTAATGTTTTATTGTTGTGAGGACAGCATTAATTTTGAGCCCTGGCTTTGCTGTTGCATAAATGACAACAGAATGAGTTGAACAGAAGCCTAAACATACATGGACAGTTCCAAGAAAAACCAAAGGTGAGCATGATTTGTAACTTATGGCACTCTACACTATGATGCCAAGTGTTAGGCTTGGGTTCTGTAGATGAATACGCTTGGGATGTTGCTTCCATGTCTGTCATGCACAAAACTGACCATCATTGAGTATTACAGAGTGCCATTCAATCTTGCAGGTGACCGTTTTGCAATGCTAGTGAAGACCTGCATCACTATGGCACCAATGGAAATCTGGTTAGTGGCACATATGCCTTTAGTCTTGCTGAAAGTTTGCTACTGCTGCTCTTACAATACAACAGTCTTTGAAAAAAAAATGTTACGGTTATTATTTATTCCATCTCCAAAATGCCCTTTAATTTTTTAATGCCGTACTTGTTCAGGAAATCATTTTTCACAAAGATTTTCAGCACTGAATCTGATTGTAATGCAAAATTGTTTGCTTTATGTTAGAGAAAGTTAAATTCTTTCCCCTAAAAAAAAAAAAAAAAAAAAAAAAAAAAGAAAAAGACAATAACACAATAAAATTTAGTTACTGCCCTTGTTCGTAAAGACTAGCGTGCCAATTCTGAATTGAAAATGGCAAACATCTGACATGCAGGTGGAATTCATTGTTTCAATCCATGCAATCCTTGCTGTTCTCAGGCAGTGAATAAATAAAGGTTGTTTATTTATGTGTTAAAATACACTTGTCTTTTATTTTCATTTGTTTTTGTTCATTCCAATAGCTTGGGATATAGCACTTTGATATTTGGAGACATCTTCGAAATTAAAGCAACCCCTGGATTGCCATTCTTAAGCATTTAGGTATTTAAGAGACAATCCAGGGCTGTTACTGTAAACATTACCCTGAATAGCAATTTCTCTATCAAACTAGCTCAGCTTCTGATGAAATACAATGGACCAGACAGATAACGTGCATTATCATGAAGATAAAAAATGTCACATTATTCTAACTCCAGTTCAAGAAGCATAAAGCTATTTTGATTCATTAGTATCAGCTAAATATTAAATATTCAATTCTCTGGAACTAATGAAATAAGGCATAGATTTAGAGAAAATTTTCTCGGGAATTTTCCTTTAATTCAACTCCTCAAAATTCAGTGTCTTTTTGTGCCCTCAAAATAAGTTTGTCAAATGAAAGTCTGAGAAGAAAATTGACAATTTTATGTTGAACAACATAATTTGGTTAACTTGTTCACAAAAATGTTAAAAATTGTGATTACAGTACAAACTTCATGAAGTTATATATGTTTATCAGATTCCAAGTAAGAATATGTAGCTTAACAGCTACTTGTATTCAAGTTCACTGTTTATCTTTGCGGAATTAGATGACAATGAAGATTTACATTTGGTTTCTCTTCCAAAGTTTTACTATGTAATGAGAGTGACAAGACAATGACTGGCACACATACAAAATGCAAGGAGGTATTAACACAAAATGAAGCTAATTATTTGGAACTATTTTGCCAATTTAATTTCATTTTCTTGGTGTCCTATCAATTTAGCTGCATTATTCACTCAGAGAAAAACCATGCTAGAACAAATAAGATTTGGCAAATGATTCCACTTATTACAAAAAAAAAAAAAATTCCTGTACATTAACCTAAGGATTTAAATCACAAGACGACCTAGTTTTGTCTTTGATAATATGATTTTAGATCATCACTCAAAGACTTAACACAATACAAATTTGCAGAAAAAAAAAAATTATCGGAAATTAAGCACTTATGAATTTTTTTTTTATGTTGACATTGTAGAAAAACTTACATTTATAGACTTTTGGAATTTCATATTTGTCTATAGTCAAGGAAAGAGGTCATTAGTTATTAAACACAAGTTTTGAAATTTCTGCAGTATGACCATCCATACTTGCAGAATGTTTCCATGTAATTTGTTAAAGGGAAAGGTTAGAATATAAGATTCACACACTTACTTTAAAATGTTGGCCACTCATTAAATTTACAAAGCACTGATTGTAGAAAAGAACACTTTCACTAAATATGAATTTTTCATGGCATGTTCTATATTTGGAGCATACTAAAAGCATATCTGGAATTTTTTTCAAGATAAGTTCGCTTTTTATATATATATATATATATATATATATATACACACACACACTTTTCTGTATAAGCTTACTTTGTTAAACAAAAAGGATCTGGGAACAGGTTAGCTCGAACAATTGATTTGATAGTACTTAATTAATAGTACTGGTATATAAAGTGAGTTTTTTTTTTGTTTTTTTTCTTATTAGTTAACCTAAGTAGGTTAACTAATGAGGCGGGAGCCCCAGGGTAGTAGGGGCACCACATGTACTGCAGCAGAAGTGATGTTTCTTGGGCAAGATAGCCTGATGGTGCCCAAACCTCTCCAGGCCAGTTTGAATTCAGTTTTCCTTCTCCTAGACCGGTTGCCACCCAAGGCTATAGATCCCAGTCTGTATTGCTATTTTACCCATAGCTGAAGGGAGAAGAGGATTCATACCCTAGTGAATGTTATGGATTCAACCGGGATTCGAACTCTGATTCGTCAACCTGAGCCGCTATCCATTACTCCGCTGTGCATTCTCTTTTTTTCTTTTTTCTTTTTTTTTTCCACAACATGAATACAAGGTTGTTATTTATCACTGATGTGTTGCTTATAACATATATATATATATATATATATATATATATATATATAAGAAAGAATTGAAAATATAGATAAAATCTGGCAGAATGATTAAATAAAGAGCAAATAGGAAAATCTTCATAAATTTCTGAAGACTTTCTTCCTTGTACCTTATTTAATTATATAATCTACATTCAAATAATTCATTTCTCTTTTCTACCCCCCCCCCCCGCCTACAAATAATTTTGACATACACACAATCTATATTCAATTTAAATTTGTTTATGAACAGATGCTGAAAAGTACTCACTTCAAAAATTGGTATTCTGTCTGATCATTGAAATATCCATTTTGGGAGGTGTGGCAGAAAGAAAACTCTTCAGTATTCACTTCAAACAATTATATTTGATAGCATATAAGACCCCCTCTCCAATGACAAATGCACCATTTCAGCAGGAAATGTGAGGAAAAAAATTTTTTTTGGTAAGTTGTTACTGTAATTTCATCCATGTTCTCTATTTGAGTCAGTTCAAAACTAGTTTTTTTATTATTACAAATTCATGAAGTTTTAATTTTTTAAGGGAATGAATTTTATAGTCCTCACTGTGTGTGTGTGTATATATATATATATATATATATATATATATATATAAATAATAGACTCTCCTGTTGAGTTTGACATATGAGGTTCCAATGACCACCTACTAATTATCTGCATGCCTATGATGGGCATGATTTTTGAGGCCGGCTCAAGAATTGCACAAAAGACCACAAACAGGGCAGAAGAGAGTATTGTGTACAAGTGCAGCAGGAACACTGTTAGCTGTTTTATTTTGCTTTCATGTTTCAGTCAAATGATACTTACTGCTTGATGGTGCTTTATTCCTGCATGGCAGCTGGAATGATACTCTGATCTCTTCAAAGCTACTTCTTGAATGGAATGGTGACACAAGAAAGGCTGCTCTTCAATTTATCTTTATACCTGAGCCAACCAACATTTCTATGACCACTATGGAGTTGACTGTAGAAAAGAACTTTTGGTGTATGATCATCACTCATCCTTAGCACATGGCCAGCCCAATGTAGTTGTGATTGCACTATGAAGGTCTTGATGGTACCAATCTTGTATTTCTCAAAGAGGTCAGTATTTGACACTTGATCATCAAATGTCAGGCCACAGATTGTATGGAGACTGCCTTTAGGGAAGATATCTAATCGATTAATATGCCTTCAGGACCATACAAAAGAGTTGACAAAATGACAGCTTTTTACACTTGGATTTTATTGCAAAGCTTTATTCTCTTTTCGTCTCACAATCTATGACACAGCAAACCAAAGAAGCACTGGCTTTTGCAATGTGATTAACAATCTCATCATCAAGTGATACACTTGAATTTACCATGCTTCCAAGGTATTTGAAAGATTCCACATACTTGAGATTCTTTCCATCAACTTGTAAAGGGACCTCAGGAAATTTACAAACAGGGGGTTTTTGTTTTACACCTCAAATTTGCTTCAGTATCAGGCAAGGTTGATAAATAACTTCAGTTTTCTTGATACTGATGGTAAGTCGGAATACCTTGCATGCTGCAGAAAACTGGTTGAGTAAATCTTGAGCTTCCTCTAAAGAGTTAGCTACAAGGACAATGCCATCTGCAAAAAGTAGATACCGTATAATACTGGTATGTTGATGTGGTTTGGACTTAAGCCGCTGATGGTTAAACATCCCTCCATCAGTTCAAAAATGAAATTTAACGCCAGATTTTGTATCATGAAAAGCATGTCTCAGCATCACCGAGAAGAATAGTGCAAACAAAACAGGCGCCATGACGTAGCCTTGCTTAGTTCCATTAGTGACATCAAATGGAACAGAATGCTGACCATCAGATATAACACTAGCTTGCATACCAACATGAAATGAAATGACATTCAACATGTTGACGGGTATACCAAGTTTTTCAGGACTTTCTAGAGTGTGTCTCTGTTTGCAGTATCAAAGGCCTTAGTAAGGTCCACAAATACCATAAATAACTCCTTGTTTCACTCATGAACTTTCTCTGCAATCTGACATAGGGCAAAAATCATGTCGATAGTGCCACGACCAGAGTGAAACCCACACTCAGATTCAGGGTAGATGGTGTTGACAATGTATTTTATAATTCTATTGAGAATGAGCCTCACCAAAATTTTTCCACTGATAAACAAAAGTGAGATGCCCCTATAGTTATCGCATATTGTTTTATGACCTTTTATTCTTGTAGAGATGTTGTACAGAGGCATTTTTGAAGTCCTGAGGAACAGTGCCTGATCTCCAAATTTGAATGAACATATCATGCAGTAGCTTACAAAGTGTATGCCCTCCATGTTTGTGGATTTCAGCAGGGATGACAACCTTGCCAGGTGCTTTTCCTGACAATATCTACTTGCACTTCCTGAAAAGTGGGCTCCAGAGATAACTCAGGAATTTCAGGATATTGTGATACAGCAGACTGAGCTTCATCATCTGTGACTGAGATGCTGTTGAGCACTGTTTCGAAATGATCTTTCCAGCACTGAAATATGGCTTCTTTATCAGTTAGGAGAGTATCCCCATCATTGGATAGAACTGAAGAGACACCATGCTTTTGGGGACCATACACTGCTTTTAAACCATCATAAAAAGCTTTTTAGTACTTTTTGTCAGCAGCCATTTGGAGTTGAGCAGCCTTGGCTGACCACCAACTCTCTTCCATTTGTCTGAGTGCACATTGTACTCTTGCTTTACACCCTTTGTAGTTGGCTTGTTTTGACTGACAGTTTTTGTGATTTATCCAGATATTTATGCATTTCATCAATCAGTTTTTGGACTTCTGTATCATTTTCATCAAACCAATCTTGATGTTTGCGTAGTGGAAGTCCGAGAACTTCCAAAGAGGCAGCATGAGTTACTTCGCACAATGCCTTCCATGATGATTCAACATCAGCAGTGATGATAACTGCCCAAAGCGCAGTGTCCAGTTTATCAAAAAGATCAGCCTGCACTTGATGGTTTTTCAGCAATATTTTAATACAGATGACTTTTGTAACCATTTATGTTTAGGATGAAACTTGACTTTGCTGCAGAGCAGGCTGTGATCAGAGAGGTAGCAAGTGGCATGAACAATGTGTATGATGAGAAAGTCTCAAATATCTCTCTGCTTGGTGATGACAAAGTCAATAAGATATCAGTCTCTTGATCTGGGATGCATCCATGAGGACTTGGGGTGGCTGGGCTGCTGAAATGGTGTGGTTGTGATACTGAGATCAAATACTCTACATATAGAGTAATTGCAGACCATTAGAATTCATTCACCCAAGACCGTAACGACCAATGACACCTTTCCATGTCTGGTCAGAACCAACATGGGCATTGAAGTCCCCCAAGTGAACTAATTTATCCCTATGGTCACAGGTAGATATCACATTCCGAAGTTGATTGTAGAAGTGATCCTTTACATGCTCAGTGCTGTTTATGGTTGGAGCATAACAACTGACCAACAAGGCAGTAGTTTTGTGATCAAGATCGATTTTGAAAGTCATTATTCTATCAGGAACAGTCTTAGGCAGCAAAGGTAGTGATCTCACAATCTTTGATTTGATAGCAAAACCTACACCTGATTGTTGCGGCTCATTTTCAATATTCCCAAAACAAAAAAAATGTGTACCCTCATTTTCTCTCCACCAGTTGTGATACACCAGGAAGACTACTTTCACTTGGGGCAGCTAGATCAATGTTGTCCTTCTTTAACTCCAACATGACCAGAGCTGTCTCTCTTTCTGGTGCTGAGTTGTTGTCCTGGAGAGTTTTTCCATTCCAAGAGCCAAGATGAAGTTGATATTGTTTTGTAGAGTTTTTCACAGTATCCGGATGACAACCATGGCCCACACTGTGGTGCCATGGGACACCTACTGGGCCAGACCCCTTCACTTAATGTTCCAGAGCCCTTATTGCCATTGGTCTGTGCTATGTCAGTTACTTTCATTGAGTTTTGTTTGCCTTTTAGGGCTTCAGCCAGCTGTTCTTATTATTGAATTGTGTGGAACTAATTAGATGTAGCTGTCAGAGGACCAACACAATGATTTGTTTAAAGTGGTGAAGGCTTGTGTAGGACCATCCACACTTTTTGGATCTGTCAATAACAAAGTAATGGTGCAAAAGACTTGCCATGGAAACTCTGAACGACAGCCCTCGTGTCTTATCGTGAAGTTTAACCTCTCTGGATCACAGTCAATACCAGCCAGTATACACCTCTCGGCAGACACATGCAATATAATGACCAGGTTAAGCTTTAATGAGTTTTCATTCCCATCTGATGTCTTTTTATGATGAAAACCAACACTAAAATGATTGCTAACCAAAGCTCAGAGAGACTTCTTTCACCCTCATCAAGAGCAGCCAGCCTGTGGCAGATCTCAATCTGGTACTTTATATATGAGGCAGGTTTTCTATCAATTTCCTTCTCCTAGGAGACTGCTAGAAGGCTTGGGAGATTCCAGTGGGCTAACCGTATGTCTGAATATGAGCCAAAATATTTTTATGGCTGTTGATCTCTCAAAGAGGTTCATCCACCCTTTGACAGGTCTTGTTTTTGTCCTGCAGCGTTTCTAGCCACACAACTTACCAGGTAGACCTGGTGGGGGAACTATATATATATATATATATATATATATATATATATATAATACACCACGAACATACATTAACATTCATTCTATTTTCAAAAATATAGAATGAAAAGAAAGTAAGTGGCATTAAGTTCCCATTGTTCTGGCTATAACTTTTGCCATATTATACAGCTCCTTTCTTATATTTTTTATTGTATCTATAAAATGCTTTCTTGGCATACATCTTCAATAGCCTTTGATAACTAAGTCCAGTGGGTGACTCATAACAAGCTGCTTTGGGTAGTTGGAGCTCAAAAGCCTATGTCTGGGCAGCACACTGTCTCCATATACTACCTTTGCCCTGGAAAAGTCACTCCATTCATCACCAAAGGACTGAATTTTGACCAACCAGAATGCTACATTTATCTTGCAAGATAAACAGATGCCTAATTCTAATAATATTAACATACTTATAAATCTTATAGAACCATTTGGAGAAGAGCAGTCCATGAAAGACACCAGATGAAACAAAGTGAACCCAAAGAAAATCCAGAGCTCCCTATCCCTTGAACCCTCCTACCCTGCTATGCAGTGGTTGCTCTGTCTCTTCAGATTCAACATAGGACTCGTTTCACACAGAAGGCAATGTCGATGAGCACCCCAATACTCGGCAACAAGTCTGCCAATGACAGCAACTTATAAATCAACTGCAAAAATTTGCGTCCATTTTAAGCAATCCTCGATCAATAACAATAACTATTAGGTTGGTGCAAAAATAATGACGTAATAATGTTGTTTTTTTTTTTTTACGTATTTTTTAATGTCAAAAAAACGACATTATTACGTCATTATTTTTGCACCAACCTAATATAATCTGAGACTGTATTCTTGAATGTATATTTTTCAAAAAAAATGTTACTACACATTGCTGTCACATGACTTGCCACATTTTATTTAATTTTCAAAAAAATAAGGATACAGTTTACTTCTGAAACCATTTTCTTTTCTCATTCAAACAGTCTAATGACACATGCAAGTCAGAAAACCTGGACTACACAATTTGAATTTAGTTAATCTGCCCACGCACAATATAAAAGGATATTCCATTTATGAGAAGAAAAAATGATCACATTTTAAGACGTAAAATGTCTATTGTTTTTAGCAATATCTGTTTAAAAATAAAATTATCCAAATAGACCAAATTTTGAAAATTAAACTCAATGAATTTTTTTTTTTTATAAATGTTAACCTCTCTTCAAGTCTAATTTTGTAGTTTGTTTTATTTGAAGTACACAAAATAAATACTTTTTTTTTTTTTTTTTTTTTTTTTACTTGATTATTTCTTGGTTACTTTGAGTTTTATGCATTTATTTTTAATTACAAATTTTTCAAGAGTAATAAGTCATTCATATTTGATAGTTTAAAAAAGAAAAACTTTAAAATGAAACACTCGCACTACTCCTCACTCTCTTATATTTTCACTAAGTCTATCAGATTCTTTTTTATTATTTCTCTAAAACCTTTCCCCAATATAAGACGCCTTAATAATTGTGACTGTGAATCAAAACCGAAACTACTTAAAATTATCTTGTCTACTGGTTAGTAACTTGATTCTATAAAACAACACTGGTTATGACTTTATTGTTCAGGTATCAAGTTACTTTGGGGATTTCAGATAAAAATTTAAAAAAAAATTAGCTGAATCAACCTGACTTTAGTTTGTTTGTGCCAGCTGCATGTAACTGATTTAATGCACCTTATCTAACCACAGATGCTGATAGCAGCAAATAAGTGGATTGTTATGTATTTTGATTATACCATCATACCCTTACAGATTGACAGTTGCATTTTAATATATATAAGACACTGAGAAGTTATTAACTAACCAAGAAGCCCTTTACAAAAATATTTGTGATTATGGGAAAAGGGTAGGATTTTTTCAGCACAATTTACATCATAAATACAGCTCCATATTAAGTTTATTTTATTTCTTTGATTGCCATAAAACAAATACTTTTATTACTAAATGGGCAAATTTCTTTTTTGAATTTGATACTTTTTAATTTTGTGATTTCCTACCTGGGATGAATTTTGACTTTTTTTTTTTTTTTTTTTTTTTTGCTATGTTGGTGCTGTTAGTGCTGCTGCTCTTGGTGTGAAGAGAAATGTCCCCCCCACCACTCTTAATATTCAGAAAACCTTTAAGTCTCTTTCAACTTATTAAATGTGCTTATTATTATTCTATCATGAAGCTGTGTCTCAACTTCATGAAATGGCTCAAATAGTTGAAAATTGATTAAAAGGTCTTTTCATGCAATGCAAGGGTAAACAGAAGGGTGAGTTTTTTGCGTCTTTTTTTTTTTTCTTACTATTTTATTAAATAGTTGGAAATCACAAATCTGAAATTCAAAGCTTGCAGTAAATTTATTGCAGAGATCCAATAAGATGTCATTATCAGACTTTATGTAAGTCAATGTTTTCACAATAAAATTGATATTAATCAACTGATGTTGGTACAATTTTCAGACTATATTCATATGAGCAATATATCATGTAACTTTCAGCTGATAATCTTTCCTTATTATTTGGAGAATGTCAGTCAATATAAGTTTTTATTTATTCATGAACTCGAGATATGTGAAAGAAACATATTTGATTTAACATGATATCCCATCAACATGAATAAATTATTTTACTACATGTTCATATTATCACTTTGACATTCTATATCCTTCATCAGTTTTTCAATTGTGGATTCTGTGAACTTCTCGCCTTGCAACAGTTTATATTGCTTCTCGGAGATCATTTTGCTGGAAAATTGTTTTCCATTCTCATATGCAATATCATTTAATGATGGATCACAAGTTTTCTATTGGATTGATATCTAAAGACTGAGTGCCTTTTCATTAATTTGGTAAATTTGAAAATATTTTTGGAATTTTATTTGTCTGTCAGCTCTGGAGAATGGAAACAAGCAATGTCTTGCCTAAGTTACTTTTTTTTAATTCTTGGTTGTGTCACATAACACTTAAAAACTATCTTATCTAAGAACTTATAATAATTTTTCTGTAGTTTTCTTTATACCATTATGAAGAAACCCATAATTTTACTGCTTACATTATTAGTCCAAAATGTTAATTCACCCAGTCCACATCTTCAAAGTTATAATGGCCATTTCCATGAAATTTCCAATCTCTAGTGAACTATCAAGTCCATCCAATGTAGCTCTACATTCATCTTTAAAAAATTAGTTGAAAAATCAGTTTTCATGTATTTTTCTTTCTCAAGTTGTTTCTTTGTGATGCTTAATATTTGGCACCTTTTCTTTCTATTTACATTCATATTACAAGTGGCTTCATATATTTTCTTGATGAAGAATTCACTTTTCTTACTTACCATTTTAATTTTTCACAAATTTCTTTTTTTTCAAGCCAGCATATTTTTTTTTTTACTCATTTTGCCAATGTTTTCAAATTTCTGCTTTTGATTGGCTAATAATCTCTAACTTTTCAATTTTCAACATTGTATTCTCGTCACTCAATCACTTTTTAATATTTAATTTTTTTGTTTTGATATCTTTCTTACAATCCTTGGCCATCTTTATAGACTTGAAATTTTATTACTTCAAATGTTATTTTTAGTGGATACCAATATTTGAAATAGATATTCTGTTTTTTATATTAAACAATGTGTATTGTATATATTTATCTATACACTTGAGAAAAATTAAAGGTCTGACATTAAAAAATGCATATCAATAATTATACTATGTTTATTTACAAAATGAACAACAATCCAGCTACATAAATTATTACATGCCCAAATAAGTTTTAAATATTTCTAATAAAAATATATAAACTGAAATGCCACAACATATTTATCATAATGATATACAACTATTCTAAAAACTTTAGCAATAAAGGTTGGTTAATATTATGTAAATATTGATTTACATAATAAAATCAGTAAATTTCACTTCTCTCACTCATATATATATATATATATATATATATATATATATATATATATACCTTAGTGAGCCAGAAACTACATAACAAGATTTCACCTAAATAGATCTTCAGGACAAACTACCTACTGAGGTCAACATGGCTTGAAGATTGCATTCAAAAATGAAACACTGTCAACATTTGGTGTTGACCTCTCTGTTCACTTAGAATTAAGTTAAAGAAATGACTATATTTTGTAAATATTTTTACTTGATTTCTTTTGCTTACCCAGACATTATAGACTACAAGTACTCTCTCCAAATTTTTTAATACTGTAATATAAAAACTGGGTTTCTTGTATGCCACAAAATATGGTAGATTTTTGAGAATATAAATGTATACAAGATTATATTCATATTTGTTTATTGGCTTATAATAATAAAAGTAAAAAAAAAAAAAAAAAAAAAAAGTTTTGGCAGTGGTTTTTAATTTTGGGTATTAGTAGTTGTTTTTTTTTGTTTTTTCTTCTGCTTCTTCCTCTCTTTCTTAAGGCCTACTTGGTCAGGCTGAGAACTGTTCAGGAAGTCTGCTCTTGCTAAAATTTATAAATATGTAATTCATTATAATTTCACTAACTTATGTCTTTCAGGTGTGTGCTAAATTCAAAATATTTATACCAAGCAATTTTCTTGTGGTTTGTCAATTTTGAAATCTAACTTTTCCAACATGGCTACCCCTCATTCAGATGACAAAAATCATCTTAGAGATTGATTTATCTCAATGGAATTTTCTATCACTTTGAATAGATCAAAATCAACAACTGTCTGAATTGAGTCTCTTTGTATTCTTTGTTTGATAGTTTTTGTGATTTGTTAACAGAGTAAGAAATACAATGCTTTGTTCACCTGTGACACATTGTGGTTTTTGTAGCAAAAACCATTTGTTTAGATACTGTCATTAGTTTTATGTAAATGATTGTCTTTGATTTTTATTTTTAGGTCTCTTAATATAATGTGGCTGATATTGATGCAAAGTATTTTTATTTGAGAAACAGTTAATCTTCTCCAGAAATTTGATAGCAATGTAAATAAAAACAACATTGTTTATCCATTGAAAAAAATTTAACATTATGCTACCTGAAGAATGTATTATTTCATTTAAAATTTAATATTCCAGTCACTCTACCAAATAGTAAGTTTGGCTAATGTCATTACTTGCTAAACTGGAATTTGTTGCTTAGAAATTATCAGAAAATTTTTCATCCTGTTTCATGATGATAGTAAATTCTCTGCTTTATATTCAATCTTTAAGGAATTATGTATTTAGTAAAAGGTCCATATGAGTTAAACTTCCAAATATTGTGAGACAGTTGTTCATTTTTTTGCACCTAACTTCTGTTGCTTTTGATCAAAACTCAGGTGGTCATTCTCTGTCTTTAGTAAACAGGACAGATCAGAAATAAAGTCTAAACTTTGAGTGGGATTCTGAGAGAGGATGAATTCACTCATCCTATCTCTCTCATCTAACATCAGTGACAAAATTTAGTCAAGATGACTAATGGTGATATAAGGAGGAAAGTGTTCATGCCTTTAGCAACAGTGGGACACAAATAATTATAAGAATTTAAACAGTTTTCAAAGTAATGTCTATATTTGATTATAGTAGCTTGTAAATTTCAAATGTTTTCTCTCTATTGCTGACCTGATGTCATCATCTTACAGCCGAGGTCACTTGAAATCTTTCCCTGTTTGGTTATTTCTCTGGTGTATAGCATTAGCTGATGTGCATGTTCTCTTCTGATCACCAAAGTTAAACAACATTTATCCATCTAGATTAGTGATTCTCAACTGTTGTACTGTGGTGCACTAGTGTTAGCAAACTAATATATATATATATATATATATATATATATATATATATATATATGTATGTATGTATGTGTGTGTGATAAACAATAAAATCACAAATCACCTATGGGGAACAGGCTATTCCCCATATCAGGTAATTTGGGATTTTATTGTTTGTTAATTATATTGCTCTGTAATAATAAATACATTGTAGTAATGGTACAGAATTAGTATTTGAATAAATGCAGTATTAAACATTTTTTCAAATAATTCTTTTCACTATTCTTCAATTGTTATTTTAAATACTTTGTTTTAATATTCATTCTTTTTAAAGTATTTATTTTTTAATTTAACTTTTTAAAATTTTCCTTTATTTGAATAAATGAATATTGACCTTTTTCTTCATATAATTTAATTCAAAATTTGTGGTTTTATTTCACAACATTTAAAAAATTTAATTGAGTGTGCTGTTATATTTTCATTTGTTCCTAGGTGTGCTGTTGCTTAAAAACATTGAGAAACACTGATTTAGATGCTTACCAGGTTGACTTTTTAGGAATACCAGGTGCTGTAAGCTTGTATGTGCAGGTAGTGTGATCGATAGCAATTAAAAATAAGAAATTGAGGGGCTGAATTCAAATTTTGTTCCATTCATTTACCCCCACAAATAACCCTTGAGAAAGGAATGAATTCATCTCTTCTCTCCTCAGCTTAGAGTTAAATAGCAGAACAGACTGGTTTATATATATATATATATATATATATATATATATATGAGAGATCCTTGGTTCGCAAACAGCTTACCACAGAAAATAATGGAAGCCTACTGTGGGAATTCTTCTGCCAATTGAGTGATGAATCGGAGACATGCTCGCTCAAGTGTGCATGGCACTTAAGAAGGATAGCATTGACAGTAAAAGCATTTTTAAAGTCAGTCAGTTATGTGATACGTGCTTAGGTAACCATATATCTTTCGATACATGACTGACGAGGCAGATTTTTTTTCCCCCACAGTAGGTTGGCATTTTCTTTCTGCAGTTGCCATCCAAAGTTATAGAACCCAGTCTATTCTGCTATTTACCCATAGGCTGGGTGGAAGAGAAGAAGAGGATTCATACTCTTCCCAAAGGTATAGCATATAAGTCAATGTAATGAATTCAACTGGAATTTGAACTCTGCTCTCCAGTTCCTTAATCTGAGCTGCTATCCATTACGCCATTGTGCCTCCTCATTTTTAAAGCTGCCTATTTAAATGGGCAAAATCTGAATATACAAATTTTATACCCTTTTTTTCTTTTTTTTTTTCTCCTTTTTTTTTTTTTTTTTTTTTTTTTTTTTCCATCGTAAATATATAACAATTTTTTAATTAGTATTTCTTTTATCTTATTTCTGTTGCTTTCTATTACAATGCAAAAATCATTCTTTCCAAGAATGGCGATAAAAAGCAACTTAAATAAGCTAAAAAGAAATACCAATGAAAAAATTAATCTGGTGAATTTAAAAATATTACTATTAATACTCCTAGTGCAAGTAAACAAAAATGGTGGTTTATCAAGCATTCAGGGGAAATAAGAATAAATGTTATGTGCCAAGTATAGTGTTTGGGTTTTGCTATTGTTGAAGAATTGGAGTTTTGCACAAAAGAAGCTATAAAAGTCAGTGATATATTACATTCTTCATTCTCCTGTACAAAATACAAATCATCCTTTTTGTTTTTAAAAATGTCAAAATGGTTAAATAAATTTATTCCTAAATCTAGAATGATTATTGAATGAGCTATGATATCAAAATTCAATTAAATTAATCAAAAATAGGCTTTTATAACGTGTCACTGGGTTTTTGTTTTTTTTTTTTTTTCTAAAAAGGTGAAGAAACTATTCAAGTAGATGCTGATTAAAAACATAAGATTTTAAATTTTATATTTAACACCTAAATATATAATCATAAATTATAATTTTAAGTATTCACTATTTTCATTAACTATACATGCTTTATTTTTCTCACCCAAACTTAATTCATTTTTATTTTTTCATGTCTAATCACCATATTTACATTTTTAACATTTCTCGTGTACAAATTTTATCGAATTTTTTTTTTTTTTATATTTTTTGAAATTTTCTATTAACTTTTACAATATATCAAATTGACTGCAGCATTTTGTGTCTGGTTACCATGGTAATGACTTTTTCTCAGTTTTAATTTTTCTTTTGAAAATGCTTGCATAAAGTAGCAAAAATTTCAGCCCTTAAAGAAAGTCAAATTTTTCACATATTTCATTTTAGAATACTTTATCAAATATTTCATAATCAATCATTTATCACAAATGTAAACATAAAAATTTCTAATAAACATTTCAGCTGATATGCTTATAAATATACCATGGAATATCTTAAATTTTACTAACTTTAATACTAATTGTAGAAAAAATATTTTTTGCAGAATAAAATTTGATTTAGTTTAGATGGATTTTTTTTTATTTCAAGAAATAACTTTAATTATATCATATAAGTGTGTTTTGTAATTTCAACATATTTTTCTTGTCTGTTCAAGTTTTAATTAAAAAAAAAAAAAAAATGATAGTTTTCAGATTTTATATTTCCCATGTACTAAATATTGGGACTGAAGAATATTGAGGAAAAGATTTTATATGGAACCATTTTTTTTCTTTTGGACTTGATATTTCTACAAATTATTTACAAAGTAAAATTATGCAGATAAAGATAATGGCTATTGAAGATTTGAGGATATTTAATTACATCAAATTAATAATTCATGTTAGAAGACAAGATGACTTTGGTTGCTCAGTAAATCCTGAGTAAACAAAATTGTCTTTTTAAAACTGTATTTGGCTTTTATATATTTGACTGCATCAGAATTAATCCAAATTGGGAGATTAAGTTAAAATGTTGCTTTTCAACCTGAACAATAATAAGAGTGGCTAAACACAATCCTTATATACACATTAAATGTTAGAGATAAAGGCTTTGCGTTGTCAAGTGAACAAGATCCAAGTGTGGTTTAACAAATTATTTTTTTCACTTAGACTTTTACTTTCAACTATAACTAAAAAAAATAAGATAAAAAGAGGTAATGGATATAAAATGTTTATATTCTACCTTTTTGATGTATTTTATTTCCTTGTTTAAACTTTTCAGATTTGTCTACATTAGTTTGTTTTAAAAGAATGTTAACTCCTTCAGCTAGAAAACTTAATTACATATTTCTGTTACGAATAACATTAATTTAGCCTCTACTTTTCTCAAACATTTTACAAATAACTTGGAAATAAAATAACTTTTGGTATTAATTTAGCAAATCAGTAACAAATTTTGAATAAATCCTTTTAGAATTCTTTTTTTTTTTTTTTTTTTTTTTTTTTTTTTAAGGTTGTTAAATAAATGTTTCTGATGCAGTAACTGAGTCATGGATACTCCCTGTCCCGAAATTATAGTAACACTTTGAAAATGACCGATTTCTTATTGAATTAGTTGTTTCATGCTCAGATTATAGTGTTAGTGAACTGCAGATCTACTTCTAAAGTGTTTTATTCCATGATTAATAGTCAAATGAGATCAATGTTGTAATTAAAGCTCATTTCTTTGTGTCCAACAATTACACTTGTGAATTTGATGCTTCCTGTAATTCTAACACTGAACAGTAACCTAAAAGATTTTCTGAAAATGCTGAAAGTTGCTTGCAAAACTGAGTGATAATGGCACTCAAAGATCTCTCTGAATGTTACAAAGCTTTCTTATACAAAATTTAGTAATATCTCAGTCTAGCATCTGTAACTTTTTAAGAAGTTCTGGTGCTTATGGTAAAGGACAAAATCTGTTAAAAAAAAAAAAAATGATTTCCAAACAAACTAGCTAAATTATAGGATTCTATAGAAAATCCATCAACCTCTTGGCTAGTAACTCTTTTGTAGTACTGTTATAGCATAAATGCCATAAAATCTAGATGCCAGTTGAGCAGAGCTTATCTTGAAAAAAATGCACTGATTTACAGAATGTGATCTGGACAGACAAAATACTAGATATTTTCCCCTCTATTCTGGCATGATCTACAATGTGAAACAGCAAAAATGGTTGCTTGTATGGTCTAGGGTAGCTTTTACTAGCTATGGACTGTTTTCTAGTTATTGTAAATGTAACTTTTGACACACTCAAGCATACAAGAACACAGCTTGATCATAAGGATGCCAATAGAGAAGGAAAAAGTTGATCTTTCAATAAGACAATGCTAGTTGCCATTCTGCAAAGACGACTATTGTAGACATCAGTGATTACTTTTCATCTCTCATGAAGTGGCCTGTCTTGCCTCCATACCTCAATCCTGTTGAAAATGTGGGGAATGATAGTAAGATGTGTACACCAGCAGCTTCCAATATGCCACTCATATAAAACAGGCTATCATGGATGCATGGGAAAAAAATCCCTCACTCTATACTGTCTAAATTGGCAAACTTTGTGACGGGCCATGACATTCAGGTCTTGAAAGGGAAAAGTACAGCACTGCAGTATCAACTGTTTTGATGAATAATATTTTTGTTAGTACAAATGTCAATAATTCTTAGTTTTTTATATAATTATTGGAAATCATTTTTTCCGTGCTTGTATATAAAAAGAATGCCTCTTAAAATGAAGAATAAAAATGTACATACTTTAAAATAACTTGGATAAAAACCTAGATTTACATTTTTTTTTTTTTTTTTTTTTTTTTTTTAAAAACAAGTGCCACTAAAAATTACCAATGTTTTTATAATTTCTAGATTGAGTATATGAGTTTTGCTAATGTCTTTGCTTGTATTTTAAGTATACAAATCTCTTTCTACAGTCAAATAATGAGAATATCATGGGCAGAACATGTGAGAAATAAAGTTTTAAGGAAAATAGGAACAACAAAGAAACTTCAGCTAATAATAAAATGAAGCAGTTAAAATTTTGGAGATAGGTAATGTGGAAAGAAGGCTTTGAGAATTTAGAAAGCACAAGATATACTGACAGCAAGAGATGAGAAAAACAGTGAGTAACCTATTTAATGTGTTTTGAGTTAACAGATGACAAAACAAGGCTCACTAAAAGAGGTGGTAAAAAGCAAGTGTTACTTAGAAAGTTTTAATGATCTGTGATTGCCCTCATCTTAAAAGAATGTCACATAAGTTACATAACCCAAACAATGTATATTCAATTTGAAATGAAAACAAAATTATTTGATAATAAAGTAGTTATTTAAAGAAAGAAAAATAATTCTATTTTATTTGGATATAATTTTAGAAAAATTTATCACTTCAAGAGATAAACTCCTTCTTTGTACTGCTTTTGCTACTGTTTTCTGATTGTTTCATTCTAGTTTTCTTTGGGAAAGAGTAGGGACCTTTTTTATATAGAAATATGCAGCAAACAAAAATGACAGCTAATATACCAACTGGTTCAGTTTATTCCCAGTAATGTCAGCAACTCTTGTAACACAAGTTTCTATATATACATTAGGATACTCTTTAATCTCTTATATTCACTCCCTCCTCCCAGCAAAGAAATTTACTTTGGTCTACCTGTTAGGTTAATGTATGGAGTTTCCTTCGATTTTCTCATTCTTCAGCCATGTTCCTTATCTATTATTTAGACTGCATCCCAGAAAGAGTAATATGAATCTTCTCTTGATTGGGTCTATCATACCAAACTTTTCTATTTCTCTTTTGGATATGACTTTTTTATACTCGTTATGCCAAAAGTTAAGAGCCTGATGGTTTCTCTTCTCTTTTCTACAGGATGTTTGTAGTTGTTTCTCAATCAGTTCCCTCCTTTGGCAAATACATTTATATGGTGGTTGTCCTATTGAAAAACATTCTGATAATTTCCACAAATCCTTTACACTTTATACATCTAAATTTTCTGTAGTTTGAAGTTTAACATCCTATTATATTATCCATTGTGATAACAAAAACATCATTTTGTTGTTCAAACAACTCTGGAAACCTATTTTTATTATATTTTTATAACATTTTTTTAGTATAAAGCGGAAATGAGAATGTCCCATCTGTGACGTTTTATGTACTTAAGGTTTTCTAATGTCTACTTGTCACCATTGACTTATATTAATATCTTGCTGTGAAAACAAGTGAATAAGTTACTCGTTATCTCTTGTTCATCTATTTAGTGCATTTATATATATTTCAAATTCAGGGGAGCTCTGTGGTTGGTGAACAAAATTATCTCATTAAAAATAATTAGTTTATTAGACTCAAATGACTACTCTTTCCTCTTAACATGTTTTAACATCAAATCCATTTATCTTGGTTTTCAGAACTCTGAAACCTTAACACCTCTTTCTCTCTCCAATCTGTTTATTTTAAGGGTCATTTCCCATGGGGGAAATTTTGAAGGTTGTGTGGTACTGTTCCCTTATGAAGTAACCAAAGAATACTGATTTCAAACCAGAAAATTGAAATTGGTTGGAGCAGCAATCTGATGATATTTAGTATTTGATTTTCCTTAAAAATATCAACTTTTTTCTGAGTTTTATACTCAGCTGGTATATTTAGCAATAACAATGTCATTGCTTGGTTAGAGAAAGCAATGTATTTTATTTTCTTTCTCTTAGCATTTTAGTTCTTATAGCTAAGACTTATTCAGATGAATAGGAAGACTTAAGATTGTAAGATTTTGGTTTTCACATGTAATACAATTTCAGTGAAATAGATTTCTTTTCAAATGGTTAGTAGCAATCTGACTAGTTTGTAATTTTTCTTTTTTTTTTCCTTTTTATTCTTAAAAGGAAACTTGTCATTAGTTTTTCATAAATTAATAGAAAATATAAAACTTTCTCAGATGAAATATTATGAATTTTTTTTTTTTTTTTTTTTTTTTTTTTTACCAGTATTTCTTTAAGTACATAAAAAAGGTGGTTGGGGTAAAAATACATTTAAAAAAAAAAAAAAATTAAAAAATCCTTATTGAAGCTTTTATTTTAGTTTTACTTCCAAAGTAATAGATTAAATTTAATATTTCCAATAAGCAAAATACTTTACTGTATTTCAAACTAAATTTAAATTGATTAGAAATTTTTTTTTTTTATCAGTAAAATCTATAAAATCATATTGACAAATCTGTAAACACAACATAAATTTCCCAAATATGAGAGAATATAAGAAGATAATTGAAATAAAATTACATGACAAATACAATGTAAATGCCTTTATTTATTTATTTATATATATATATATATATATATACACACACACATATATATATATATATATATATATATCTATATATATAAAAACTATCCAACAATCTATTTTATTTTAAGCATTGTAATATTTTATTGAATTTTAGCTACTTTTTGGCATTGTGGTTTATTTATGAAGACACTTGGTGAGAAAATGTTAAATTCCTCATAGATTTTAAATTTATTGTAATTACTACTCTTATTTTCTGATAATGTTGTATGGACATCCATATTTATAAAAACCATGTTGAAATATGCATAAAATAAATTTAGATTTTAAATATTTGAGGGTCATTGAATTGTAGTGAAATTTCCCATTTATGATTAGTAATTACAGTTTTAATTTAATAACAATATCACTTGACCAATACAAATTAATACAGAATTTTAATATTTAAAAGTTTATAAATTCTAATATATATATATATATATATATATAATTTTTTTTTTTTTTTTTTTTTTTTTTTTTTTAAATGAAATCAATACTTTTAAATGAAATCAATTCTTTTAAAAATTCACTATTCATTGAAAAAAAAAATTTCTTAATCTTCCAATTGTGGCACCTTTATCCAGACAGTTGGTATTCACCTGTTAACAAACTATATCAAGGTTTTATCTGAATGCTTCAGCAATCAGGGTAAATTAAAAACTATATAATGGAGAACATATAACATTTTCAATAAGAGACACTATTAGAAGTTTTTGTAAACTCTGGATAATAAGCAACTAAATTATACTGTGTACAAGAAATATACCCAAACACCAATGGATTTATTTTATCATCAGTACTCTTCTACATGAGACTTTTTATACATTTAAGTCTAATAATTCTTTAATATAAAAAGGTGTCTATTAATTGAAGTGGCTTTTTGAAGAAAGCAACACCAAACTAACATACTATCAACATAGTTTGATTCATTAGTAAATTTAAGTAAATTTTAAATGAGCAAAAAGGAAGCTATTTTGAATTATTGTTTCTTTTAATTCCTCTAAAACTTTGTTAATCACCAGAGTCAAATGCTGTCAAGAATAATGCTGCTATTGTTCTTTGGACAAGTCCAAGAGGACATTTTCAACATGCTATGTCATGACGGTTTCAAGATTCTCAGTTTGAGGAGGGAGATAAATTTCCTGGATACCTGCCAAATCCAATGTCACACACACACACACACACACACACACACACACACATATATATATATATATATATATATATATATATATATATATATATATATATGGTTGCTTATCCAAAATTTAAGAAAACTTTTAATAGTATCTCTTATTGAAAATGTTATGTTCTCCATTAAATAGTTTTTTAATTTACCTTGATTGCTGAAGCATTCATATACAACCTTGATATGGTCTGTTAACAGGTGAATAGCAACTACCTGGATAAAGGTGCTAACAATAGGAAACGATCTCACATACCATCCTATTGAAATTGTCATAATATACTAAATAATATTTGTTCCTCTTCAAAACTAACAATCTTCTTGAAAAAAGGCTTTTAATAAATGAGTAAAAACAATTTAGACTAATAAGTTTTTGTTGTATCGTTTATATAACATCAGAAACAATTGTTTGATGTTAATTTGATTACTTAATTATTAGCAATTTTATCAGGAAAGTTTGATATAAAAACTAAGAAATAATTTATCATTATAATGATAATAATATACAAAGCTCTTTTCAGTAAAGCTTACATTAATTCCTGACCAGACAATCCCTTTGACTTTTCAATGTACAATATATAGATTGAGTTCTAAAAGAAATTTTAGATAAAAAAAAAAAAAAAATTCAATGTTTATTCATTAATTTCTTTTTCTTTTCTATTCATAAAAATATTTAGTTAGTTAATGTACAAAATGGCTAAGTTGATTGATTGATTGATTGATGGATGGATGGATGAATAGTGATGTCATTGGGCTTGCCTTCCTATCTTTGGTTCAAATATGCCTGTGATAAAATATTATTGCTATTTTGCGGTGTTATTTAGTGTAGATTAATGTTTTAGTTCAAGGTTGATCAGAAATATTTACTATATTTGAATGATGTGATTAATATTAATCATGGAATTATGTATAATGTCGTTTTAAATAAATGCTTTTTACTATTGTTGTACTATGGACATATTGATATCACTACATATATAACATCCTACTCCATGTCAACTGCCTCTCCACCTAGCATTAGGTTTTGTTTTTTTTTAAATCAGAGGAAATCTGTTAAGAAAACTATTCTATAAACCATTTCTTTTGACCCATTCGGTCAAAAGAAATGGTTTATAGAATAGTTTTCTTAAATGAATCTAATTTTTAATTTATCATTTCACCTCAAGCAAGGCAATTAAGCCACTAAGATCCAAGGGATTATGGAGTATGAAAGAATAACAAAAACATTAAAGAGCGAGAACAATAAAATAAGAGGAATCAAGAAGACAGATGATAATGAGTGATATTGCATTGAACTTTTTGAAAATTAAAGTTGGTTGGAAAGCAAAAAGTCCGGAAGAGCATTTCATAGGCAAGAAGTGCAAGGAAAGTGATTTAGCAAAAACTTGTGGTTACATCTAGCCAATTTAGTTGTAAAATAATGAGACCTAGCTGCCAATCTAGTATTGTTTAACATTGCAGATTCTTCTTTGGATTTTATCAATCTCTAAATAACCAAATGTGGCAGCAATATTCAATGTATAGACAAATAGTAGATTTATAAATGTCTAATCTTAACAAATCCCAGCAGTGAGCTAAATTGCAGAGTAGACTGTATTGTCTATCCTTTGATGACAACCAGTTTAAGAGAAGGAAAATTGAATTCAAACCTCACAGAAGGTTGAACATCCTGAAGCAACATGGCATATTTTTTTTTTTTTTTTTTTTTTTAAATTAAAAACAAAAAAATCTGACATCTAATTTAAGATCTTTGGAAAGTATCACTTCTCTGTTCATCCAGTTGCTTCAAGTCTGCTCTCACTTAGATGCATTGCTATCTCCCATTATTCTACATTGCTTCTCTTCATTCTTCTAGAATTGGTACATCATGATTTTCAATTGTTCTTCAATGCTTCTCTATATAAGGTTATATGTCAGTTTGTCTTGTATAACTTACTCCTGAATTACTTGAGCACCATTAATGGCATTCTCAATAGAAGAATTCTGGATTACCAGAAGACATATTATCCAAATTCATCTATTAATCATTTCTCAAAAGGTCTTCTTTATTCAGGCTCCTGTTTTCATTTTCAACTTCATGATTGAAATGTCCTTATTGCTTATACCAAATTTCCACATGCACATAGGTTGACAACCAAGATAAATGGCTGATTTTTCAATTATCCATCAAACTTTATCTTAGAGCCATATGGTTTCAACTTTTCAAATTTCTCTCTCAGCTTAAAGTTTCTGATAGATAAATACTTCACAAAGAAAATATTCTTTTCCAAATGTACTTTGTATATTAACTTCTTTTTCTTGGGCCATGTGTTTCCTTCAGAAAGTCATTTATCTTTTTCTCTCCTTAGCTCATCCGGTGAGAAAGGAGTCTAGGGTAAGGTTTGGTTTGCTAGTTTTAATCTGTTTTACTTGGGTTAATTTTGAATTCAATTCCCAGCCTTTACAAGGCTCAATCCAAACATTAATTTACTTTTTACTATTTAACCCTTTTTACTTAATTTCTCTTTCCTCTTTGTTTTCAATTATTCTTCAATCCTGAAGAAACATTTTTAGACTGGTTAAATTTCACAGGCTTCAATCAGACCTAGTAATTATTTACAAAGTCCACTTCTCCTCAAACAATTGTCGTCTATCCTCTTTGGAGAACCTGCCTTCTAATTAAAGGAATAACACTTAGTCTTAGTCACAAATATAGGTATGATCTAGTGTGAATGAAAGTTTTGTGTGTTTATTAAATCTTGTCATGGATTATAGAAATACTTCATTATAATTGTTGTTATTGCTTTTCTTCTTTTATAAAACTGTCCTGTTTGGTAGCTCAGTGGTTAATGAATTGAATTGATATTTTATTCCAATCACTGGAATTTACCTGAGATCTGTAATTGTATAATTATTATAGAGGTTAAAAAATCATAAACCCTAATTTCTACTCATAGTAGGATTTTTTTAAAACTTTGTTAATTCAAATGATTCATAAAGTAAAAAAAAAATTCTCTCTCCAATTTTATTTATTTTTTTATTATATCTAACCCAATTTCTAAAAATGCATTTTCTTTGTATCCTCTGCACTGTAAAAGTTAAATGCCATTCCCAAATCACAATTTCATCATGGATTTTTTATTGTTTCTAATTTTAAAACCTTGAAATTAGTTGAATCAAGAGTGAAGAAATAATAAACTTTGATTCATGTGAAAAATCTGCCATTTTCGATAAAGATAGGAAGATAATTTATATTGTGTATTTTATCATCTTTCAAAAAGAC